>JAOUQZ010000032.1:2458898-2471813 GCA_028564935.1 Neosilurus hyrtlii
CCGTCTCTCTCTCTCTCTCTCTCTCTCTCTCTCTCTCTCTCTCTCTCTCTCTCTCTCTGAGGAAGCAGGATGTGCCTCTTTCCTGTTCCTGGTCGCTTCAGTATGTGTTTAAAGACTCGGGTAATTATTCAATGTTTTATTTGTTAAATTAAAAATAATCAGAATGTATTGATGATTAAGAAATTAAAGGTGTTCATTCATCCACTTCAGGCGACAGAAGTTTAGACTTGAGAGAGGAAGGATCCTTTAAGTCAGATGAGTGTGTGTGTGTGTGTGTGTGTGTGTGTGTGTGTGTGTGCGCGCATGTGCGTCTGTGTGGAGAAGGGGGGTAATAAGTCCTCAATGAAGGACAAAAAAAAGCACAGGACTATGCTGAGGGTTTCCCTTTCACACCCTCTCACTCTCTCCATTCAAAACCAAACACACACACACACACACACACACACACACACACACTGTTTCCTCCAGCAGAAAGTGTGTCTCCATTTCTCAAAACGTGGCATCAACATGCACTAATTTCATCTGTAAGAAAGTTTATAAAGCAATAACCAGCCAGAAATAGTGAAATCTATTTTCCAGAATCAATTTAAAACTTTTTTCTCTGTTCACAATAAAGAAATAAAATCAAACATTTTTCTCTTCAGCATGTAACCAGATTGTTCTTGCAGCGTTTCAGTTCATCACGATATCAGAAATTTTGGTCTTTTTTTTTTTTTTGCTTTAAAGAAAAATTCTGCTCTAATTCCGTAACCACCCCCCACCAGCTGCCCCCATGAAAGCGACGGCCACAGGGCTCGACTCGACGAAAACTTTTACTTCAAACCTGGGTGATCTTGATTGGAGGTGACGTCAGTGAAGAAATGTAATCTTCCGTTTTCATAAAACCGTACAGCTTCTCAAAATATTCTAACTCATCCTGGTACAAACACTCGAAACTCTAATCCTCTCTCTATCTATCTTACACTCTCTCTCTCTCTCACACACACACCTGCAGATGAGAGCGCAGGTGAAAGCAAGCAGCACCGACGCACTCGTTCTTTCATCTCAGGAGAACAAGCGCTTGTGGAAACAGCTGCTTCAAAAAAGGCAGGAGGAGAAAAGTGCACGATGCTCAGGTGTGCTTTCAGACAGCAAAAATAAACAGAGCTTCCACACACACACACACACACACACACACACACACACACCTCAACACTTCTTTAGGCAAACTAACATGTTCAGAAACTGTACCACGACACCTCATGCTGTAAACTGATCATCTTAACGGTAAGGCTTCCTCATAATTCATGCTACAGAACACGTTTGAACCTTTGGCGAATCATGTGACTTAGAAGCCAGTCCTCCTTATACAGCTTTATCTTTCCAACCTGAGACCGCACTGTACATTGTATCGTAAAAATAAATGATAATTAGATGCTTGTGTTTATTTATAACAATCTCTCATCCATTAAAGCCATTGTTTATTTTCAAGAGTTCAATGCAATCACTTTTTCATACAAATCCTGACAGTCACCCGTGATTGGCTACTTTCACTCTGATTGACAGAACAGACACTAATACTGTCCCACCCACTCTGAGGCAATGGACAGCTTTGCTCCAGAACGGCTCGGCTTGCTTTATGTCTTAAAACAAATGCGTCTATTTCAAATGATAGAACCATCATCGCTTGTGTAATCACCCACTACAGGGCAGCACAGAGTCAAACGTTTTCACGTACAAACACTATGATGCTGGAGGAGGTCGGAATACCGTAGCTTTTAAGAAAAAGGCAGTAGCAGAGGCAGGGTCTTTGATGTGTACAGCTACGACGTCATACAGTCACTTAACATTAAAATAATTCCACTATTTTTACCTCCAGTTTGTCTGATAGCAGAATTACAAAAACCGTTTGGTGTGGATTTGCTCGGTAGAGGTTTGCACCTTGACTTCTTGTTACAGCTTCTTCCCTGTCTCTCACATGAGTGATAAGCTACACCGCCCAGCAATTTCTGCTGATTTCAATACTCTGTGTTTACAAGTTTTCATAAAACGTGAACAGGTGTGTACAAAAGGCTCCGCCCATATCTATAGTATTCAACATTAAACATCTGGTTCAAACTCATGATGTTTTTCACACAGCGTGAACTTTTTTTTTTTTCAGTGAACCTTAGCTACTCTTTAAATTCCTGACTGTGCTTTAGTCCCCTGGCTGTACTATCTGCTCTTTCCATTTCCACTAACTCCACAACATGTTCATGACAAACCACAGCTGTCTAAATGAAGGATCACATCTGGATCAGTGTTACCAAGTCTGAAAGCTTCTGAGCCCTGCCAAATCTAAACAACTTCCTGGATAAAAGTCCCGAGACCTGGGAGGCAAGAAAGCAAAAGCACGGACGCAACCTGAGGGTTCCTGCAGACGGGTTTTACTGAGGACACATCGGGACCGAAGACTTAACACTGAATTACGTTTACCTTTATATTTCAAAAGGTCGCAACAAGTCACTGTGTTTATTCATTCAAAGCAATCAACAAAAATAATCCGTACACTACACTTGACACAAAGGAATCATCTGACGCGTCATTTATCTATTAGTGATGAGTCCAGACATTAGTCCCCAAAACGTCTTAGATCTTTCAGATCATTTTCCAGAAAAAACGAAACACTGCACGTGATATCAGAGCAAAACTGCATATAATTTTATCCGAACATAACAGCTTCAGAACTTTCTGGAGACTGGAGAGATTTTCTTTTATACATTATCTCACAGCAGCTCTAGAGAAATCTGGATGTAGATTCCGCCATCGCTCAACTATCCCAGAGACAACACAAGGAAGAAGTAGACGAAGAAGAAACCTTTCAGAGGAACCAGCCTCAAAAGGAAACTCGTCCTGTTGGGGGGAAAAAAATCCAGTATGAGCCGTCTGCAAATAAAGCTGCAATGTAGGCCACGTAGTTACCGCACTACTCGCCTACATACTTTAGATACACCTTGAGGAATAAAAGCATCATCCCATCCATGAAGGTTTAATCACAATACTATATAATACATCACAATACTTTTGCGTTTAACCTCACCGTACAACATGATATAGTTCTACTGCTTAATATGCATGGCTAATTAATTACTGAAAATAAAACAAAAGGAACTCTTAGGTCAGGGTGGCTCTTCTTTGTGTTTCAACGACAGCTTGGACCTTAAATTTTGCAATATTGCTATCTTCTTAACTTAGTTTACATCCTGGAACCTAAGAAGAAAAGTATTGTGAGACAGCACATACATACTGTGAGGTAGCGCAATTGCATTGAGTGCGCAATTGCGCACAACATATTGCGAGGTAGCGAACAGCAGTATCGCGGACTAACATCAACAGTATCAGAGGCTTACAACAATATCGCAAGCTAGCAACAGCAGTTTCAAGGGCTACCATCAACAGTATTGCAAGCTAGCAACAGTATCATGCGTAGGGTAACAGTTTTGCAAGACAACACAAAAGAAAAATTCTTCCCACGACCCTTAGGAGGCTCCATAAACAGCACCCCATCATGAAACTGTTTTTTATTCTCTGTTAATCTGACCAGTGTCTAAAACTGAAAGGGCCTTACTTTGGAATCCACAGAAACCCCAAAAATACACACTTTTCGATACATTGCGAAGAGGACAGGAGAAGAGAGTTTACAATTACACCAGCAGTTCAACACTACATACTAGTGTCAACATGAGGTTATCCACAAAGTCTTCCTGGTTCAGACCTCTGTGAGATTAACTGATGATAAAAAAGCACATCCAGGTGCTTCTTACAAAAAATAAACCCATGCTTTTGACAGTAATAACTACATAACACACACACACAAGCTGGTCAAAGGCAACATACCAGCATGACAATAATTTCCAAATAACTGCAGCAGAAGCACAACAACAACAAAAATAAGCTTTTTTTTACACCTCTCAATAAATGACTCCAGAGGAAACAAGACTTTTAGTGCCAATTGTATTTTCTAAGACCCAGGATGTCTGCATCACATGGTCATGTGACCACGCTGCATTCAAAATAATTCCGGAAGCTGCCATGTTTTCATCTCAGGAAGTGTTTACTATGTAACGTTAATATATTACTCTGAATTAAAATGAAAACAAGTGAAACCCAGCAGGTGCCCAGAGATTTGAAAAGGGTGCTTGGGTAAAATAGGATATTACCCTCTGACCTAGTGTACATTTAATCCTGCATGAATGAAGCTTCAGGAGCTTCACATAGGCGGTATGAGAGTGTAAAGCTCCTGTCACCCAGCACCGGGATTCGATTCTGGGTCTGAAGTATTTTCAGAGCTTCACGTTCTCCCAGAGTCTGTTTCATCTGGGCTCCACAGTTACCTCCTACGCCCTAAAAAACACACCAGTAAGCAGACTGGAGACACACATTTCCAGTAGGTGTGATTAAGCGTGTGGTGCCGTGTGTCCTGGGATAAGCCGCGGATCCACCAGGATAAAGCATTAACTGAAAGTGAGTGAGATGCCTGAGAGGCTCAATCTTCCATTAGCATTCACTACACAAGCATGTATTTGTACACTTCTGAGGACCTTGATATGGGGCAGCCTTGTGAGAACCACCTTTTCTCTGAGGGTTGTTTAATAACAAACTTCCACCCACACACCATGCTGCTTCAAGTTTGTGTTCTAGCACTTCCTGAGCGCAACTTAAAAATACATCACACACACAAAAAACACTCACTCTTAAGCATTTTAACTCTAAACTGAGAAATATCCATACATCTTAGCTAGCTAGCTAATATCATGCACCTAAACACATGATTTATCTAGTGAGTCCTTGTCCTTTAGATACCAACTATAAGTTTAACCCAAATAAGTGTGTGCACTTTTACTGCTTACTAACTTTACCAAACATAAGGGCCAAGTTTACACATTAGCACCAGGCACTGCATACTTGCTAGCCATTATTAGCTAAGATGCTAGCATATAGCTGTAAACATAAACACGGGAGGTTATATATTTAGCTCAAATATGCACATGGGTTGAAAATAAACTCTATGTAGTGAGTAAAGTAGGGGGAAAACATTCCTAGGACAAAAACAATACAAGCACCAGTAGTTAGCATTAGCTTCTAAGCTAATTGTGAAAGGATTTTTATTTGAGAATGAATAATAACAAAAACAAGCGGGTGGACTTTGACAAAAAAAACCACAAAATGCTAAATTCCAGGAGGTATGTCTTTCTAACAAGTTAGGGAAAAGTGCATACACTATCCTAGCTAGCTGGCTAGCTAGCTAAGCATACACACTGCTCTCTATCAGCTCCCTTAAATGTTAGCTTAGCAACCATGAAAGTGGCTAGCCGCTAGCTGAGCCTGATGCCAAATAGCTACCTATAGATACCATAGTGAACGTGAAAGTCCATTAATTTTAATAATGTAGGACACCTATACAGGGAACATGCCACAATTCGGGATACAGCCCGATCATTTTCGCTTTGATGCTTTATAGAAAAACAAGTGCTTTTCTGAGACATGAGCAAACCCTGTTCACCAGGTGTTATTTACAAAGTCAGCGGTGCTTATGAATAATATTTAATGTTTGTTTACCTTAAACGACAAGGCGGAAAAAACAAGGGCTGCGCGTGGCTCAGCAGATGGGGTTCCTTCCGGTGCACATACGCCGGTCTTCGAAAATTTCCCCGCGGCTCGTAGCCTAGGCAACACACGTTTCAGGGCTAGTAATGCTAATGATGATCACAATCATGTAAGCTAATACAGGAGACTGCAGCCTGGTCGCTCTCGCTCACACCGCTTATCCATCCACAGACATAGGTGTGTACGGTAACACACATTCCACCAGGCTGTGAAGAGTCCAAAAATTAATAATAATAATCCGTGAAGAGTTCAAAACCCGGCGTGAAGTTGTTTAAAAACAAGAATAAAACGTTATCAATAATATTAGCAAATATTAATAATCCGTCGCAGGTCAACACGGCGCTGAACACAAGACTCTCTCATACAGTCACACACAGAGCACAAAACGCTGCTGCTGGCTGCCTTCTTTTCCACAGACACCAGTCTCATGATGATGACGTCACATAGAAACGACCACGCCCCCTCGAAATTCTCCCACCGGTTCCACGCATGCGCGTCGCCGTCACACCGAGGAGTCCCAAACCAAAAAAAACTACTACTACTATTGCGCATGCGCTCTATAAGAATTCCTCTGAGAAGTGACAGCAGTGTCGCAGGTTGGGTAAACAAACTCGCGAAAGCAGAAATTATTTCACAAAAAGGGACAAATAGGAATAAAATCGAAATGCAATAAAAACTTGGAACAGTGACACTTTAAATGTTGCACAAAAGAAGAAGTTTAGAAAGCATTTTAATATTGTATGGGTGGGTAATTCCATACACAGATGAAACAAGTTGTACACACACAACCAGACCTGGTAAATGTTCTTTTTTTTGTATATAACAACTTACTGACTTTCCAGGCAAATTATTTATCAACAGTATGTAATAATGTTAGCATTTAGCATGGTGGCGTAGTGATTAACTCGTCCACCTCACAGCAGGAAGGTCCTGGGGTCAGGGAGGGTGTTTCTGTCTGGAGTTGTATGTTATCCCTGTGTTTCAGTGGGTTTCATCTGTGAACTCCGATTTCCTCCCACAGCCCAAAAATGTGCATTTGGCTAACTGGCTGTTCCAAATTGCCCCTCGCTGTGAGTGAGGGTGTAAATGCTTGTGTGAGGGTGTTGGTCCTGCAATGGTCTGGTGAGCTGTTCAGGGTGTACCTGCTTTCAATCAGTGTCGGCTGAGACAGGTTCCAGCCTTCCTGTGAATTTTAGTATTAAACAGTTTGGCACATGAATGAATAAATGAAAAATAAATAAATCCATTTTCTCATCGACAAAACATTTTCCGCAGCCCAACATGCAGATGTTTGCATGCTGCATTTCAAAACCGATTACAGTCAAGTGATGTATGTTTTGTAATCCAAAAACTACTTGTTAAACACTAAGAAATGTTATTTTTCTACAGGGGTCCTGTGTTTGGCTGTACTTTTGGCACACTTCTTTCCTCATGCTAAGTCCCACATTAAGTATCTTAATCTAGTGGAAATGGACTCAAGCCCTGAAGAATGTGTGTGTGTGTTGCAGAGAGAAAGAGAGAGAGAGAGAGAGAGGCATTTAGCTTGGCACTGGGCCATTTGCCGCTAAGCAGGAGGTCTGTATATGAGACCAAAAAAAGCTTGAATACTTTAGAGAACTGCAACGCAAATATGCTTTGCACACTGAGAAAAGCGTCATCTCCTAATATGTAGTGTGGGAAAAAAACCCAGAATCAATGATTGCTGTGTAATTTAGTCATACATATAGAAGTTGGGGATAACGGTGGCATCGGGAAACAGGAAGTAGGATGATGACTGTGGCTATTTACATCCAGATAAAAATAAAATCTTCAACATTTGCGTGCAGTTGAATTGTTGTCACTTTTCACTTCTTCCTCAATAAAAGAATTAACAGCAAGGATAACATAATTCAGGAATAAATCCTACTATTGTTGTGTATAATTATCAGTAATGCACTGAAAGAGAAGTGGATGTTGCTGAATAGACCCTGGGACAGAATGTCAAGCATGAGGCAAATAATTGCTTTATTATATACTACATAGAAACATAAAATAGCAAACTAAAGCTACAACAAGAAGTTTATAGTTTATTTTTACACATTTTAATCATGACAGAGGCAGGTGAGCTCCGTAAGCTATATGAGCATAAGTGAAGTGTAACAAACTTATTTTTAAACGAATTCAGAGTTTTTTCTAAAAAACACTTTAAAACTATAACAAGAAGTGTCTTTTATTTTTCCATTTTAAAGCATGATAACGTTGATGTGTACTACAATGGTCTGGTGAGCTGTTCAGGGTGTACCTTGCCTTTGCCTGGAGTTGGCTGGGATGAGCACAGTTCTAAAAATTACATGACATAACGATAGCATCACCTGCTCCTAGTAACCATAACAAACCACAACAACAAACAAATTTGATTTGTGCATTATCCACTTGGAATAATATACAATTATTGATGGTGAAGTATGATATTAAGAATTATTCAGTCGAGGGGTTGTTTTGGCCTCAGTGGATTACACCCTCCAAGAATGAATAACAAGGTACCTCTGCCAGACACAAATGGATTATTATAACTTGGCATAGCTATAATGAAATGTCTCTACCTAGTGGATTTCAGATAAACGTTTTGTCCCATGTTAAAGCTATGGATTTTTTTGGATATTTGGATTTTGGATTTATTTGTGGATTTTTTTTTATACAAGATCCCATGTTCCAATCACCTCCAAAATTTCATGGGTTCTTTCCAGGCCCAGGCCTCACCCCTCCACCAAGTTTGTGAAAATCAGAAAAGTGCTGGTGAATACATAACCTCCCGCACCAAGTAGCGAACGTAATAAATATATGCTGTAAATAAATACCATTTGCTATTGCATTCATACAGTAGTATAATATAATATAATTATTAAAAATATAATCACAAAAATATCGATTTCTGTTGTTTTTATTACTGTACTTCTGTAAGACTTCTGTGTAATCGTGTTATTGCAGGAAGTCTTACATCAATACAGTGTACCAAATTACTCAATGTACTCCACTGGAACTAACATAGCAATGATTTTGTTGTTGCCTGTGTTGCTCTTCTTTTGCATAAAAACCACAAATTTTACATCAGAGGAAGCGAAGATGAGAAATGTTGGCATGGTTAAAGGTGTGTTTGATGATAGAGTCTGAGAGAATGAGATCTCTGACTGAGTCTCACAAACTGCTTAGTTTTACAAGGAAAAATTACCCAGAAAATCTCATCTCAACTTGGAATTCCTACTTGGAGGGTTGGAATTCCAAATGGTATTACTGACTAATAGTAAGTAGGACTCAGACAGTTGGATCTGCAACATCTTGGTGTCGGAGCTCTACAGGGTAGTAGTGGCTTAGTGGTTAAAGCTCTGGGCTGTTGATTGGGCAGCTAGGGTTTCAAGCCTCAGTATTACCAAGCTGCCAATGTTGGGCCCTTGTACGAGGCCCTTGACCCTCAGGTGCTCAGTTGTATAAATGTAATAAACATGGATAACCACTAACCCACTACTACCCTGTAGAGCTCCGACACCAAGATGTTGCAGATCCAACTGTCTGAGTGGTTAAATCTGAAGCTTTTGATCTGAGTTCAGCTCTCAGTAGGATGTAAATGCTGCTTTAATTTGTTGTTGTTTTTCACACACTCATTTATTCATTCATTCATTCATTCATTCATTCATTCATTCATTTATTCATTCATTCATTTTCTGAACCGTATAAACCTACTAGAGTCTAAAATGTGGTACACCCTGATCAGCTCGCCACTGCAGCTCGCCATTGTGGGGCCAACACTCAGACAACCATTCCCACTCACATTCATATCTAAGGGCAATTTGGAACAGCCAATTAACCAAACATGCATTTATTTGGACTGTAGGAGGAAACTGGAGTACTCAGACGAAACCCACACATGCACAGGGAGAACATGCCAACTACACATTGAAACACCCTCGCCACGCCCGGGACTTGAACATAGGACATTTATGCTATGGGGCAGGTGTGCTAACCATGACGCTGCCATGCCATAAATCGAACACGAGAGAGAGAGAGAGAGAGAGAGGGAGAGAGAGAGAGAGAGAGAGAGAGAGAGAGTCTGATGCAATATGGTGCTGTCACTGTGGGATTTTAAAGCAATTTGTAACCAGGAATGTTTCAAAGGACAAAGTGCACACAAAGCGAGGACTCAAAGGGACTCCGGTTATTCAGGGATGTCTCATATAATGAGCAGACCATTCATTGATGCTCTACCATGGGCCAAATATCATGTCCCTCTGTGTCTTGGTCTCTCCATCAAAATGTCTCACCTGTGTGTGTCACATGACCTGAGGGGATCTGAATATCTATCATCACCTATCATCATTTAGAGCAGAGTTAAGTGTTATCGTCTGTAGCACATCTGAGATAGATGTTCACTTTTAGTTGTGTTTAAGAGTGTAGTTACTTTTAATATCTGGTCATGAAGTCCAAATGAAGCACTCTGTATAATTTTTTGAACAGAAATAAAGATTACCTGCTGTAGGTTACAGTATGTGATCATTCATCGACATTGTGGAAGTGAAGACGACGATCTTTTTCGAGATAACCACTGTACACAGTGCATCCTGTGATTTAAGCTCATATTAATGAGGAATCAGTGCCAGGAAGACAGAAGTTTGGAGGGGGGAAAAATCAGACAAATGAAATCCATCTGGTGCTGATTATCAGGACGCAACAGCAGGAAGTCTCTCCACTAACTTCTCATAGCGAGCTGTAATCTGTTCCCATGTTGGACGTAAACAATGTGCATTTCTGGTTTCGTATTTCCCTCCCTATTCCTCTTTTTGCTCTCGCAGCATCCCTTTATGTTTGACTAGACAATGAAGAAGTGATCATATAACACAAGATTATTAAAGCAGAATTGAAGCTACGCTGGCTGGCTACTAAGTTCTATATTAATCACAAAGCTGTGTTATGATATTTAATGCTTCATACGGCTGAAAAGGTGTCGTTATTGCTGTATTATTATTATTATTATCCATCCAACTATCCATCCATTTGCCAAACCTCTTAATCCTACTGGGTGAAGGCGAGGTACACCCTGGACAGCTCAACATTCTATCCCAGGGCCAATACAGGCACTATTAACACTCACACTCACACCTAGAGACAGGTTGGAACAACCTAAAGGGCATATCTTTGGACTGTGGGAGGAAACCCTGAGTACCCCGAGGAAACCCACACAAACACAAGGTGAACATTCAAACTCCACACAGAAATAGAGAAATATATCTTATAATGTATAATGCCAAACAAACAAACAAACAAATAAATAAAGCAAGCAAGCCTGCTAGGGACGGCATGATGTTGCAGTGGTTAGCATGCTGGCCTTATAGCAAGAAGGCCTGGGTTCGATTCCTGGGCTCAGGGCATTTCTGTGTGGTGTCTTCATGTTCTGCCCGTGCTGGCATGGGTTTTCTCCAGGTACACCAGTTTCCTCCCACAGTCCACAAACATGCACAGTAGGCTGATTGGCTGTTCCAAACTGCCCCCTAGGTGTGCTGGCCCTACGATGGCCTGGCGAGTTGTTAAGGGTGTACCCCCCTCGCCAGAGATGGCTGCAATAGGCTCCAGCCTCTCGGTAAGCCTTAATTAGGATAAATTGTTCTTTAGTATACTATGGATAGTGTGGAGTAATAATTATGCAGTAAAACAGCAGGATAAAAATATTAATGAAACACTATGTATAAAAATACAAAGATATAATATTGTATAAATTAAATTGTAATCTGTTTGTAAGTGATGATGGAGGTTCTAGAGCTCTGTGCTGTAGAATTATGGATATTACAAGTACACAAGTGTGCACACACAACATACAAATAGACAAATGACAGATTTTATTTTCTTATAATCAGTTCACAAAAAGGAGAAAAATACATTAAAAAGGTGAAGGTGAAGAAAAAACACACTTCATGATAACAAGACAAAACAGCTACAGAATATTTTCTTCCCAATATTTACAAAAATACAGTAATTCTCCGTCTCAGAAAACAAAACATGTTTAAAGTATTTACATCAGTTTAAAAACAGACAAGAAATGTGAATGTGACCAAGTTACATAACAAACACAATCAAGGATGATTAGCTGTATTCAGAAAAAATTGTGTTATAATATCACTGATGTAGATTGGTTACAGTCTAATTATGTCTCGTTCCACCCAGCATACATACCCAGTGTGTCCTGTTATAGTTTTACTTTTCACTTACTCATTTGCTGAACTGCTTAATCTTTATACTAGGCTGGAATCCATCTCAACAGACATTGGGTGAAGGCGGGGTACATCTTAAACGGCCCGCCAAACTATCACAGGGCAACACACACATGCAACCATTCACGCTCACACTCACAACTAGGGGCAATTTGGAGCAGCCAGTAATCCAAATGCGCATGTTTTTGAACTGTGGGAGGAAACCAGAGCACAAAGAGCTAACCCATGCAAGCACTGGGAGAACATGCTGGGTGGGTGAACATAAATTTTTTTCATATATTTATCTTTTCTAATAAATCAAGAGCTGGATAAGATTATGCATGTTTTCAGTAGATGTCAAAACAGCACACACACACACACACACACACACACACACACACACACACACACACACACACACACACACACACACAGAAACTGTGATATGTCAAAAGTTCTTCTTGCAATAAAAAGAAATGGTGATGTTTTTCCTATAAGAAATCAGGGAAGGTGTTGGTGTGTGTGTGTGTGTGTGTGTGTGTGTGTTCACAGGAAAGATGTTACTAGTGTGATAGAATTCTGATAGTGCTGAGTGCTCCATCTTTCCCTCTCTCTGAGTCTCACAGCAATTACCTGCAGCACAAGAGGAAAATAGATCAAGAGAGAACAACACACACACACGCACGCACGCACACGGTGAAGTTAAATCTACAGCGAAGTGTTTGAGGTAAGCATTTTTCCATCAACAGTTTTCTCAATAAAGTTCAATAAAGGAGAGAGAAGGACGCACAAACACAAGCGCCGCTGTTGGAAGCAAAACAATCGCCTGTGTGTGTTTCGCCTCGTGGTTTAATTGCATTAAAAGCACACGCAGACAATCACATCTGGAAAACAAGCTTATATACAAAGATAAAAAGAAGAAGAGTAGAAGGAAGGGAATTAGAAACAGAAACGTGTTCACTGAAAGCTGTAATCTTTCATCACATTGTCAGCCTGTTGTTTTTGCAGAGAAGTTTATGTATGTGAATATATATATATATATATATATATATATATATATATATATATATATATA
>JAOUQZ010000032.1:2479583-2492738 GCA_028564935.1 Neosilurus hyrtlii
ACACACACACACACACACACACACACACACACACACACATACACGAACCAAATGCAGCTCAGTCTCGAAAAACTAAAGAGCTCTGGAAATGAATTAACCCTTACAGTGCTGTATTACTGCACACACTACATTCACTGACAAATCAACTCTGGTTAAAAAACTACTGGTTATAATCATCCTGATCCTTGCAAGGCCAATAGTGGTCATCCGTGTGCTACTTGTCTACAAAATCACTCACTCAAATCAATCATTTGCCAAATCATTTAATTCTACTATTAGGGTCTCAGGGAGGGCTTGTGCCCATCTCAGCCGGCTCTGAGCAAAGGCGGGGAACACCCTGACCAGCTCGCGAAACCATCACAGGAACAACACATACACAAGCATTCACACTCACTCTCTGACCTAGGGGCAATTTAAAACAGCCAGCTTGCCCAATGTGCATATCTTTGGAGTGTGGGAGGAAACCATGGCAAGCATGAGGAGAACATGCAAACTCCACACAGAAATGCTCTCACTGAGCCCGGGACACAAACCCAGGACCTTCTTACTGTGAGGCAGACGTGCTACACCACCTCCCCGTGGCCTGCCCTCAAATGGGAGTAAATTTTTAATCTACATAATCGAAACCCCTCATTCACAAAAGCTCCTCGGCAATCACCCCCTAGGTAAGGTTGGATGGCGCCTAGGAGTAGGATATCGCCAAGGGTAGTGATGGCTTAGTGGTTAAGGCAATGGGTTCCTGATCTGAAGGTCAGTGGTTCAATCCTCAGTACCACCACTGTTGTGCCCTTGAGCAAGGCCCTTATTGCTCAGTTGTATAAAAATGATAATTGTAAGTCGCTCTGGATAAGTGTCTGCCAACACTGATGTGTGATTCACTTGAGCTCCACCTCACCTGGTGTGTCATTTTGCCTTCTCCTGCGCATGATCAGAAATCCAGATATGACACATGTCAGGAGCAGGATGATAATCAGACACACTGAGATGATGATGAAGATCTTCGTCATGTCCTTTGTTTTTTCACTTTTGGCATCTTCCTCCGTGGTGTACTCTTGGTTATGATAATCTGGAACAGAACGTTGGATTGCGTTATACATCAGCACACTCAGACATACAAAATAAATCATAGATTTTCCAACAGTAAGAGGATATAATAAACGTTTTTCGTTTTAGTTGTCTTGTGCGTCACTTCTATAAAAACAAAGAAATATACACACTCAGATGTACAATGCACTGTGCACTACTTCATAACAACACAGTAATAATATACAGTACGTACATGAACAGAATTGATATAATGATATAATATTTTAAAGATTAAAACATGGGTAAAATAATTCTAGGATTAAGAGTAAGTTTATTACCTGATATCAGACCTGTTGTCGCATCTGTTCCGTCAGGAATCCATGTTGTCGTGGCTGTGTTAGTGACAACAATAAGAAAATGTAAAGATCACATGCATTTAAGTTCCTTAAACACTGTGTGAACTGCACTACTACTACTACTACTAATAATAATAATAATAATAATAATAAATAAAAATAAAAATAAAAATGTAGTGTTATTTGTAAGGTTTGGATTTTGCCAGTGTAAATTTATTAATAGCAAAAGTAGAAATGAACACTTAATTATTAAATGTCTTGCACTTGGATTCATAGTTAATCTGATGTAGGTAATGTACTGTATGTTGTGTGACTGATGCTAAATCCAGTACAGGTTCAGCTGAGGGTTGTGTGACATCACATGGGCTAAATTTGCAGAAGTGAAACTATGTTTCCTCCACTCCCTTGTTAATTTCCCCTTGTGTGTGCTCTACAGTGAGACATGCCTGCTATCATGCTCAATAACCTGTGTTTAATTTATAATTAAAATGGCATAACACACTGGCAGAACTTTATTACTGTATTACAATATTAATCTATTAGCATGCTAGTAAGATGTAAGTTATAAAATATATCATTTCATTTTAAACACAGCAAACCAAGAAGATTGTGTAGATGAGAGCTACTGAAATGTTATTACTTTATTCTGTTTACAAACTGTATACTTTTAATTCCAGCTATTTAACATACTGACTATGATTCCATGTGACAGATTTACTCACAGTTTTGCTGAAAAGTAACTTGCGCATGTGTTTTAGCAGCCCTGGAATCCTTTTTCTCCTGGGTATGAACTGTAAAGCAACATTCACAGACACTACTTACAACTGTACAATAACTATAAGCATAACTGTAAAGCAGAGAATTCTGAACCTTGTGGCATCTAAAAACTTTTGCGATTAAAAACATGATCATTAAAACTACAGTGAGTTAAACTACAGTCAGCTAAACCAGAGTAAGCTAAACGACAGTGGTCAGCTAGACTACAGTGAAATAAAGTATGATCAACTAAACTACAGTGAAGAAAAGAATGACATCTTAAACTGCAATGAACTAAACCATGATCAGTTTAACTGCAGGGAAGAAAAGAATCACAGGTGAATCTGCAGTAAATTAAACTACTTCTTCTTGGTAGTCTGTTGTGACCGACGATGACAATGGCGTCGTGTTCAGAAATTCCGGTATGCACCAGAACGTTTGTGCGACGCACGGCCTGCCTTGGACAGGACTGCACCTTTAACACGTTACGTTCGAGACTAGTTGTCCATGTCTCGCCGTTCTCCTCTTTTCAGTCTTTTCAAATAAATTTGTGACGATCTCCCTCCACACTATTCTGTCTCTTGCGTCTTCTTCCCATTCTTCATTAAAGGAGTCCGTATTCATAAAGTGCCTCTTTAGCACATCTTTGTTTCTTAGTTTTTGGCCACCTACTGCTCTTTGACCATCCACCAGTTCACCATACAAGAGGACTTTGGGCAGTCGATGCTCCTCCACTCGCACAACATGGCCTGTCCATCTCAAAACCACTTTCATGACCATAGCTTCCACATTTGGCATTTCTGCCCGTTTCAGCATGTCCACATTCAAGACCATGTCTGACCAATGGATTAGAAGCATCTGGCGCAGATGTCTCATTTGGAACGTTGTCAGTTTACTGATAGGTTTTCTGTACAGCATCATCGAGTCAACAGACTATAGAAGAGCAGAGAGCCACTAGTAAAACGTTTATTTTATTCCTATGAGAAAGGTGGTGGTTGTTCCAGACATGGTCCCTGAATTTACTGTACGACACAGTGGCCAGTTGAACGTGATGGGAAACCTCTAAGTCGATCTGGTTGCCATCTGATATATAGCTGCCCAGGAGTTTTATGCCTGTGACTTGTTCTTCAGCAGCTCTTCATCGATAGTCACTATCGGGGTGTTAAGAACTTCATCTCTTCTTCGCCGCCGCAGTTAAAACTTGTGTTTTCGGGACGCTGAGCTCAAGGCCGAAAGACTTTGATATTTCAGTAAATCTTGTGGTGATTTCCTGAATACCGTGCTTGCCAACATCACTGCATCATCTGCGTAGAGCAGATCGCGAATCAAGAAAGTCCTGGTTTTTGTTCTTGCCTTCAGTCATGAGAGATTGAAAAGTTTTCTGTCGATTCTGGTCCTAATGTACATCCCTTCATCCGTTAAATCGCCTAAAGCTCTCAGGACAGAGCTTAAAGGTCAGAGCTCCTGGGTCCCCTACTTCGCACCTTTTTTTATTTTAAATCCTTCCGTAAGCTCTCCGTAGACCAAGACTTTGCTTCCATCATATCTAGATGGAAGATTCTAATGATGTTGATGAATTTTTGAGGGCAGCCCAAGATTTTCAGTACTTTACAAAGCATATCTCTGTCCACCATGTCAAAGAACACTCCATAAAGATCTTGGTTTTGCTCGATAGCCTTGTCCTGAACTTGCCTAGGACTGAAAATCATATTGTCTGTAGACCTGTTGGGTCTGAAGCCACGTTGGCAGGATTCTCTTGGCAAATCTGCTGAGGATCAGTTTTGAAAAAATCTTTCCCGCTGTAGAGTAGAGAGATTCCTCTATAATTTCCTCATTGAGCTTCATCACCCCTTTTAAAAATTGTGGTGATCTTCGCAACTTTCAAGTCTTGGACGACTCCTTCCTGATCCCAGCATCTCTGGAAAAGTTGCAGGAAATGGGCTTTTAGTATTTCTGCTGATAGACCATCCATGCCGGGTGACTTATTGTTGCTCATTGCTTGTATTGCCTTTTCAACTACTTTCATGGTGATTTCGTCATTTAAACTTTCCATTGTCGGTTCCTGGGTGAGATTTTCCAGAACAAATTCATCTTGATCAATTTCCAGGTTCAGACACTTTTTATTAGAGGTTCATTCATATGTCTGATATTTCAGTCAAGGTTCTTCCTTCTTTGTCCTTGATTGGTATAATTGGGATCTATTTTGGCCCATATATTTGTTTGAGGGCATTATAAAATCCTCTGGTGTCATTGATTGCTGCTTTTCTTATTAAACAACATTAATTAAACTACAGTGACTTAAAGAATGACTAGCTTAACTACATTCAGTTAAACTATGATAAGATTAACCACAGTGAAGCTAAGAATGATTAGGTAAACTACAGTGAATTAAAATATGATAAGCTAAACTACAGTGAAATTAGGAACAACTAGCTGAACTACGCTGAATTTAACTTTGATCAGCTAAACTACAGTGAAGAAAAGAATGAACGGTTAAACTACTGTACACTATGTAAGCTACAGTACTATGATCAGCTAAACTACAGTGAAGAAAAGAATGAACCATTAAACTACTGTACACTATGTAAGCTACAGTACTATGATCAGCTAAACTACAGTGAAGAAAAGAATGAACAGTTAAACTACTGTACACTATGTAAGCTACAGTACTATGATCAGCTAAACTACAGTGAAGAAAAGAATGAACAGTTAAACTACTGTACACTATGTAAGCTACAGTACTACGATCAGCTAAACTACAGTGAAGAAAAGAATGACTAGATAAACTATGGTGAATTAAATTATAAGTTAAACTACAGTGAAGTTTAGAATGACTAGCTAAATTACACTGAATTAAACTTTGAGCAGGTAAACACAATCAGCTTAAGTACAGTAAAGCAAAACAAAAAATCACTTGTCAAACTACACTAAAATAAACTATGATCAGCAGAACTACACTGAACTAAAACAGGATCAGCTGAACTTCAGAGTTTATATTATCAGTTAAACTACAGTGAACTTTATAATGACTAGTTAAAGTACAGTAAAGTAAATAAGTAGTTAAACTTCAGTACACACAACTACGATCAGCTAAACAACACTGATTTAAAGTGCCATCAGTTCAATAATCTAATACTACCATTAGCTAAACTACAGTAAACATCATTATCACATCTTTGTCCTTATAAAGATAAATAAAAACGATAATGAAATAATTTAATAGCTTCATTAAAATACTGGTATGAAAATTAATTAAACAGACAATTCACGTGTAAAATATTCACAATATTATAAACACACTTTACATTAATACATTGCATTTAGACAGTAGATTACTGATCCCTAATAATCCAGGACGTAGTTTTGTTTGTTTGTTTGTTTACCTGTGATTGTGCTCTTCCATGTTTCACTGGTCACTGCAGGAGTGTGTGTTGTGGTCACTGCTGCATAAGTGACATAAAAAAATAAATACAGAAATACTTACATGTGTATCTGATTGTTACAGTCCAACAAAAAGTTGGTCTTGCATTAGTGCCTTCTGACCAATCAGAATCGTGCATCAAGCATTTATAAGCATTGCACTGTAAATAAATATGTAATACTAAAGATACTTGTAGTAGGTGTTGAATAGGAAGCAAATAATTCAGTGACCAAAATGGTAGCCACTGTTGCATGCTGGGTAATCAAGAATCACTTACAAATCCATTGCTGGCTTCGTTCTGCTTTAAAAACTCCAGATCCATCGTCATCCTCGCCAAGAACTGCAAAGTGTTACATATATTAGTATTGTACATAAACACGGATATACGAGCTTCCAGGTTTGAGGAAAAAGCACAGAACTTTTGGACTAATGTAATTATTTCATGATATGGCCATCGCTCATCGCAATATGGAGTTTTTTGCTCTTTCGGTTCCCTCTAGCGTCATTTAGTAGTGACTCAGAGCAGCCTACAGTCATGGAGATGTTTCGAAATGCCTGGGATTCTTTGTTATTTCTACTGAGTGATTCAAATCTGGGATAACAGAAGATTAATCATATAGTAGGAGTCATGGGGGTGATAAATGATCTTTCTGTTCAGACTTGGTTTAATTCAGCTTGGTACAGATTCATTTGTATACATAACTGTCCAGAGAAAACCCTCCTAAAATCTAGCAACATAAAATAAACCTCAGTAGTGAGAGTTATTATTCATAAAACTATTCAAAGCTGTTTTTGTTTTAGTTTGGCTTTTTTTATGTTTCTGTGTAGTATATAATAACAATTGTTCCTCACACTCGGGTGGATGTCACTGAACCAATGTTCCTCTCAGGAACTAACTATTCAGCATCTGAATGGCTGGTGGAGTAGTGGTTAGAGTGCTGGGCTTATGATCGAGAGGTCATGGACTTCACTGTGCTAAGACCCCTGGGCAAGGTCTTATGCGCAAGTGTGCCTCTGTCCACTCAGCAGTATAAATGGGAACCATTCGAAATACTGGGAAGGTAACCTGCGATGGATTAGCGTCCCATTCAGGAGGAGTTGAATTGCTAGTTACTTTATGCTACAGAAACCGGGATAACCTCCGGCTCTGATGAGCCACTAGGTCCAGATGTAAAACATCCAACAGACTTTACCTTAAATCAAAGGCTTATTACCAAAGACCCAGTTAGCTGCACTAGGGGACAGCAGTGACATCTTCGTGATAGTGGGGCTTGAGCCCCCAACCTTTGGATCAGTAAGCCAGCACCCTACAACCAAGCCACCACTGCCAGGCCCTATAATAGACTATTTCTATTAATAAATATGTTCTTTTTTACAAAATAATAATATTTTATTATATAAAACAGTGTTTATTATAAAATATTTATTATTATTATTTATACTATATTTTACTACTCAAATTACCCATGATGCGTTGCTAGGAAAAACAATAACAGACCAACATCATATGTGCATATGGAACCAGAAGTTGTGTGAGATCCTAGAGTTATGCCTGTCTCATGTTCGTTTCTGCTCTCTCCCTGTTCAGGTCACCTGATTTCCTCTGGCACGGGCGGTGACTGCTGGCTCTGCCCTGATCATCCCCACCTGATCCCCATCACAGCCCCAGGATTAAAGCTCCGCATTTTCTCGGGCCCCGTTGCCAGATCATCTTGTGCCATCATTGAGTTAACCTCTCCCTCCATGCATTACGATCCAGCCTACCGTACTCTTACGGTCCCTGTACTTAATTATACTGAGTCCTTTGAATAAAGGATCCTTGCTGCCACTTATCAAGTTGTGTCTGTCCTGCTTCTGGGTCTGTCATTCTTGTGCCATCGTTACAAGTTGTATATGTTTAGCATCTTTTAGCACTAATCTCAAACCTTAATCATGTTTTAACCTTATTCTTATTTTCTTGAAGCTACAGTATAAAAGATTTGTTCTTCTAGCAGCTTGTTTTTTGGATAACAGGATGAATTCACATAATGTATTGCAAGCCCTAACTCAATTACTGTATATCCAGAGTTCCTATGCCTGCAGCGTCCCTGATTAGAGTAAAACAATACTTAGTATACACTACACAGGAAAGGTGCAGTCTGACTGGTCCACTATCCAGGATTGAAAAAAACATTCTATTCATACCCACTGGATATGAGTAAGTGCATTTTCTGATTGGCTTATCTACTACTCACCCTATATATATATATCATTAGTAGCTACGTCACTACAGGAAAAAACTGAAGACGCCAGAACTTGTGCTAAGCAAAAGGCTATCGCTAGCTGGCGGGTCTTTCATTCATTCTAAACTTAAGCTATGAAATTCAACAAAATGTGGACTGAAAATAATTGATGGAAAGAATATATATACTGTTTATTTTTATAGATTTTTTTTCAACAAATGGGACTTTATCGGCCTGTATCAGCCTTCATTGGCCTGATGCTGGTGACTGGGGAGGCCATCATAAGCAATGGGTGGCAACCAGATTATGACCGTGCAGAGGTTTTATCTAGACTAAAAGAAAACCAGTTCCTCTGATAACTGTTTATTAGCAAGAACGTATATACTTTTATTTTCAAGAATTTGAATAAAATGATAAAAATGCTTTATTTCTCACAATCCAGTGGATTTAAAATGGATGGTTTAAATTTTTTGTTGTAGTTTTGTAGCATGAAAATTTTTTGTTTCTCGGAAGTATATACTAAAACGATGATGCACCTCAGGCTCAGTGAATTAAATAGTCCCTGAGACGGAACACCGAGGGGACTGTTCAGAAACATCAACCTCACCTATGGTCAAAAATTGTTAATTAGCCTGCTAGCTACTGAACAGGCTACAGGAACACAAAGTTAGCACTCTTCAACACTAATTGCTAGGGTGCTATGATCTATTCTACCCTTCATCGTGTGACTCATAAGCAAGAGTCGTCTTGTCCCAGATTCAACGGCGTGTTTGAAAGAGCGTCTGAAAGAACAACGGCGAAATTAAACGGATATAATGAGGTTTTATAGCTTCAGGGAGATTCTACTTGTTAAACTGGATCCAATCACTTCTAAAGTCAGAAAAGAAAAGAGAAAATATGTTTTTATTTCTATAGGAGACAGGTTAAAAGAAAAAACAGAAACAGAGAAACATGGAGAGCTAAAATACAATTTTATGTAAATCTTTTGGTCCTATGTTCCTATGTTCTACATTTAAACACCTGACTTCTCCCACATTACTCATACACGTGTCTGTGTTATTGCTAAGTAAATACAAGAGCAAACATGAGTCCAGCCTGGACGTGCTAGCCAATTTTCTTACTGTCTTTCATATGCTTCACAAATCCAACGCATATAAAAAACACTTAAACAATAAAAGGTAACTTTCGCTATTGTATTGTAGCGCATAGTTAACCCGTCTTTTACATGAAAAGGGACACAAAAAGGTTGTTTTACTATGTGTTAGTTTAAGACGTTTTCAGTAGTCTTGCTAGCTGGTAACTATGATGACAGAGCACAAGTTAGCTAATGACATGGTTAAAGGTTTAGCTGACTAGCATAAATCTGTTAAGGTTTTTTTTATTCAAACATTAGATGTACTGATATGTCAGTAAAGTTTGAATAAAAAAATAGTAACAATGTTAGCATTACACTTAGCATTAATTGCTAACTGATAACTTTCACCATTATAAGAAACAATGAAATACTGAGTCATAAGAATTAGAGAATTTCAATGATCTTTAATCTTTAATTTGAAGATTAACATTATAAAAGTAGTTTGTTAGCATGACCTAATGCTGTATGCTACGTATGATTAGCAAAGAAGGAGGGGTCCACTGGCAAAACCACGGGACCAAAAAAAGTTGGTCAGTGTTTAAGAAAAATCTGATTTTTTTTTATACGCATAGAAATTATCTGACAGGGTTTCGCTTCTTCTGCTACAATTTATAACACAAGCTAGCAGGTTTTAAAAGCGGAGCTATCAGTGGGACATGCGCAGGGGCCTGAAAAAGAGGCTAAGGGAAATAACTCAATTATTTTAATTTTATTATTTATCGTCTGTTTATTTATTTATTTTTAGATAACTTGACTGAGCAGATTTTGTAAGTGGACTTCTCATATAAATTTATTTTTAAAAATTATAAAAATTATACATTTATAATTATAAATGATAAAAATATAAATTAAAAAAATGCAGATGTGTTATGTTAGCCAATCAGGAAGTTAAAGAACTTTGTTGCTAGGCAACATTGTTATACGGTATTATCACTGAGGATGAGTTAGCTAAGGATGACATTAGCAAATTACTTGACTAGTACAAAGCTGTTAAGGGTTTCATACAGTATTTGTTGCTAGCGGGAATTATTATTTAACTTGTAAAATTGGGAAAGGTTGAAAAGTGAGCAGTTGACATGAAATATTGTTGAATATAAATCTAGCTATGATGATTAGCTAAACTACAGTTAAATGAATTACGATTAACTAAATCCGGATCACTTAAACTAAGATCATGTGGATTGAGATAAAGTGAATTGCAATGAATTAAAATACAATTAAATTCTCTCAATGGACAGACAGCGAGACAGACTCAGAGAGAGAGAGAGAGAGAGAGAGAGAGAGAGAGAGAGAGAGAGAGACAGATAGCAGAGACAGATAGATGTTAACTTTCTTCACACATTTTTCTTTTCAGTTCTACTGAGAAAGATGAAAAAGAGAACAAAGACACATAAATAGAAAATGAGAGCGAGAGAGAGAGAGAGAGACAGAGAGAGAGAGACAGAGAGAGAGAGAGACTTCTGACAGTGAGATAAATGTGTGGCTCTGTTTGCACCTACCAGGTTCAGTCAGACAGGCTGCCAGGGCCAAGATCAACAGCAACACACCAGGGGTCATTTCCCACAATCCTCTCTGCAAGCAGTGGCCCTTACGGCAGGCAGAGACAGACATAGTGCCATCGCACCAACCCTCCGTCATGACATCCTGCTTCCTCTTTCAGCTTTGACTCACCTAGAAGTCTTCCTTTCTCTCTCTCTCTCTCTCTCTCTCTCTCTCTCTCTCTCTCTCTGTCTGTCTGTGTGTGTGCAGATGTGATGCAATCACCAGCGAACTTGTTGCTACAGGTCACACTTGCTGTGAAAACAGATTCTTGCAGCCCAAGTATGCGGCCCATCCAAGTGTGTGTGTGTATGTGTGTGTGTGTGTGTGTGTGTGCTATACTGTAATACTGTAAAGGAAATAAAGCACTTCACATGATCAGGAAGCTGTAAGATCACTAACTTTTGTTTTGTTCATAAGTTCCATTTTGGAGAAATCAGTCAAACACTCAAATCATAACCTGTTCTTTTAGTGTGTCGTGTGTTCACGCTGGGAAACTTAAAGCACTATTAATGTGAAGAGGATATCGATGAGGCGAGAATGGTAAGCGGTAAAGGGCACCATTCACTAGTGAATAGCTGAAGTGTTTTCTCTTCCATTATCAATTCATTTTGGCTGAATACAAAGGTTTCCTGGGCGAAACCACCCCAGCTCACGGGCTGAGTATCTCTTATTTACCTGTTTTACATGTTGTTTTGGTTCTGCGTCTGTTTACAATAACAATAACAGGACTATGTAACTGATGGAACATGCAATATAACTTGGCAATGAAACACCGATTCATAGAAAGTGGAAAAGTCTGAGATCAAGTGTTAAGAAACTGAAGAAGGCTCACAATTTCAAGAGAAATAAAACTACCATAGTGCGTTTTACTCCCCCTTTCTGTCAGACACACACACACACACACACACACACACACACACACACACACACACACACACACTCACATATATTATTACTGATGTCACTTCAAACTTACCAATTTTTCACCGCTCACACCATCCATGTCTGTGCTGACGGCCGCCAGTTTGTTCCATTCTGTGCTCTCGCCTAAAGATGACAATGTTTACTCATATCAATGTGCCTAGTGGAGGGATCATTGGCACTCGCATACAAGAGTAAGCAAATGGTTTCAGAAAGAAATTGCGGCAGATTAATTTATTTCCAAGAGAAATTTAATTAACGTGGTAAATGAATGGGCTCCTTTAAAGGGACTCTCTCAAGGCATTCTAGAGTTATTGGAATTCTAAAATTAGCTATCAGTAAAACCTGAATTATTGGAAAGAGACAAAAATAGCTGGTTAATGGAGGTGGGTCTTTCCTGACAAATCTCTCACAAAGCTACGATTTCTTGCATATGCACAACCACTGTGACAGAATCCCTTTAATAAATAAACATGCATTAAAAAATCTGAGTAAATCCAGCACAGACATGGATCGATACTTTTTTACTCTCTCACTCATTTGCCAGACCGCTTCATTCTACTATTAGGGCTATAGAAAGCTGGATTCTATCTCAGTTGACACTGGGTGAAGGTGGGCGACATCCTTGCCAGACCATCACAGAGCAACAAACACACAGCCCTACACACTCACACTTCCACCTAGGGGCAACTTGGAACAGCCGGTTAGCCTAATGTGCATGTCTTTGGCCTGTAGGAGGAAACCAGACTGCTCGAAGTAAACCCAATGCAAGAATGATGAGAACATGCAAACTCCACACAAAAACACCCACACCGAGCCCAGGACTCGAACCCAGCACCTTCCTGCGGTGAGGCAGTCGGCCTAACCACTACGCCACCGTGCTGCCCACAATAATATTTTATGTACATTTTAATAACAATAAAAATTAAAATACAATAAAATAAAATACAAATATAAACCCTAAATGTGCTTATGCATGAAAAAAAATGTTCTCAAGTAATCACCTCCACTGCTTGCTATATACAGTATAAGTTGGGAGAAAGAGGTGAGTCACACCGCCATCTTGTGTCTGAACAAGGTTACTGCACCACGTGGACCGCAAGAGGGCGCTTATGCGTGCGATTTTAAAACCACCAAAAAGTCTTAAATTCCGCCGTCCAACAACTGAATGACCTTTAGATGGGCATAATTGGTATGAGTTTTGTAAAGTGTTGAATTGTTATAATAATAATGCTACTTCTGTTTAATCAGACTGACAGAAATAGTGACACTGGGAAAGCACACTGCGCATGCGCAGTGGAATCACCTTCTTCAAACGCTGTTTTTCGCTGTTGGCGGGAACAAAAAACGATATAAACCTGATTTCTGGCTGGAGGGCTTCTCTGAACTTGTTTTAAGGAAATGGTAGGTGTTATAGAAGTGTGTATGGTGTTCGGGGTGTATATATTCGGTTTTGGGTAAAAAGCTCGCGCTGGCCATGTAGACGGAAAGTTTGTTGTGGTTAGCCGGTTAGCTTTGATTAAATGATAATAATGACATTTAATAGTAAATATCAACGTTTAAAACTATCTATATAATCTATATCACAGTTGGATGATTAGGAGCAAATACACATCAGCACTGTTGTTGTTGTTTTAATCTGCAGAAATGGCTGGAATAACATGAGGAGTAAATTAAAGGATAAAACCCGCCGCGTGTCGCTCAGTTCCCGTAGTGTAGTGGTTATCACGTTCGCCTAACACGCGAAAGGTCCTCGGTTCGAAACCGGGCGGGAAC
>JAOUQZ010000032.1:2519094-2553617 GCA_028564935.1 Neosilurus hyrtlii
GATGGATGGATAAATGAATTGGTGGATAGGTCTTATTATCGGGGAAACACGGTATATATATATATATATATAAAAATCCCCTGATGAGTGGGCAGCCACAAAACAGGCTTGTCGGGATGAAACTGTAGTACTGTTATTTTTTTCCACATACTATATATTTATATATATTATCGTGCAATTTACCAATTAACAGACCCTCATATATGTAGTAAGTATGTGCTTTTGTTTCAGTCATAAGCTGAAGATGGCCACCAAGCTGAGGGTGGAGTACGGCCCAGTGTTGCACATGCCCGTCCTCAAAGAAGAGAAAGGAAAAGTGGGTTCAAACATCTTGGATCCGTACGGCAATACGGGTTACACGTCATCCGGTGAGCACAAGTATTCTTATACACTTATTACAGCCTTACCGTAGATAGATGCTGTGTTGTTTTTGTTCCAGTCGTTGTGCTGTCATGGCTAGTGTAGCGTGTGTACTGTGAAACATGTTAGCAAACTAAAAAAGAGTTTTCCATTTTTTTCCTTTTGCAGAAAGTGATCAGGAGTATCTCATAACAGGAACACACCTGTACCCATCTGCCCCAGGTATGTCCTGTGCACTGATGCTGATATCTATAGTGTAATCTTATGCAGTGATGTAATACAGTGTGATATTGATGTTCAGGAGTCGCTCTCACGGCTGACACACAGCTACAGAAGATGCCCAGCGAAGCTGCTGTTCACTCCATGGCACTGGCTCTGCCCCCTGCGCAAGCAAGGTATGTACACACACACATGCGTGCACAGTCCTACAGACCTTTGGAAAGCTTACTTGGTCTTGCTGTTGTGTGTGTGTGTGATGCAGGCAGGACGCAGCTCGTACCGCAGCAAGTGTCGGAGATATCCACAGACACGCCGGGGCAGCGGAACGTTCCCTACCACCACAACACACACTGGTGAACAGACCGTCTTCACTTCCCCTGTCTTCTATTTATTCTGTTTGTTTTGTTAATTTAAAAAAATTCTTTGCCATCCCTGAGTTGACTCCTCTCTGTTCATGTGCAGGCGTTAATGGAAGCGGGAGGGACGAAGAATTCAACACTGATTCCACGGAAAGCTCCAACAATGCCCAAACCACAGTGGCATCCACCATGGAAACTCTACCGGGTAAGGAGACAGAGAGAGTGGGAAGGAACGGAGGGTACAGCGCCGAAAAGATATAGAGGGGAAGAGGGAAAAACAGGGAGCCAGAGAGATACACTGAGATAGAGACATACACAGAGAGAGGGAGATAGAGACAGGGTAGGAGGGGTAACTAGACAGGACGGAAGATGCAGAAAGGGAGGGATGGAGAAACTGAAGGGGAGAGAGAGAGAGAGAGACACCAAAAGAGCGCAATAAAGACACACACATGGAGAGGGACAGACAGAGAGGAAGAGACAGAGAAAGGCATAGAGTGGGAGACACACACACATGAAGGGAAGAGAGAGAGACAGAAAGGGGAAGACAGATTAAGGGAGAGAAAGAGAGAGACACACGAGAGAGTGAGAGAAAGAGACAGCGTGAGAAAGGGAAAGCAGACGGGGAATATAGAGTGTTAGAGGGAGGAAGAGAGACTGAGAAAGCTCCTGCTTTTGTGGTATAAATGGTCTCTAAAAGGTTTTCAGTGATTTTGGATCTGCAATTTAAATCACAGGAGTGAGCAGTGATAGGAATCCGGGCGAATGTGTGTTCTGTTAGGTGGTCGGATTAGGGTGCACTCTGTCCCCACGACACTTGAAGACACTAATATGAGAATCTGACAAATAAAAGAATGGAAAAAAATTTCTCTCCAATCCTTCCGGGTTTGTATGAGATGATGTGCAGCAGGTGAGTGTGTGTGTGTGTGTGTGTGTTACAGGTGATCAGTGGCCATCTTGGCTGGGTGAGGTGTTTAGCGGTGGAGCCTGGAAACCAGTGGTTTGTTACTGGATCTGCAGACAGGACCATAAAGGTATGGACTCAATATGAATTAGAATTAAATTATAAATTACATTCTGGGAATCAGCGAAAGGTTTTGTGTTGTACTCGGGATCTTGTTAAGTGTGTGTGTGTGTGTGTGTGTGTGTGTGTGTGTGTGTAGATCTGGGATCTGGCAAGCGGGAAGCTGAAGCTCTCTCTAACAGGTCACATCAGTACGGTAAGAGGTGTGGCCGTGAGCTCGCGGAGTCCGTATCTGTTCTCCTGTGGAGAGGACAAGCAGGTCAAGTGCTGGGATCTGGAGTACAACAAGGTACACACACACACACACACACACACACACACACACACACACATGCTCATATACACTGTAGGACTGTAAGTAACAGAGAAAAAAGGATGGAGCAAAGACTTTACACATTTCTGCTGCATTATCTGAGAACAGGTGGCTGATGTATCATCTTTTAATATGAGGAGCCTGAATTGATTCATGATTTGAACCACAATCAGACCTAAATTTACACTCGGTAGCCTAGTGGTTAGCAAGTCTGCCCTGGGTTCGAGTCCGTGCTTGCCTGGGGTACTCTGGTTTCCTCCCCCAGTCCAAAGACATGCACATTAGGCTAATTGGCTGCTCCAGATTGCCCCTCAGTGTGAGTATGAATGGTTGTATGCATGTTTGTTGGCCCTGTGATGGTCTAGTGCGCTGTTCAGGGTGTACCCCAGTTTTGCTCAATGACGGCTGAGACAGGCTCCAGTCTCCTTGCTACCCTAGTAGGAGTAAGCGGTTTGGCAAATGAGTAAGCAAACTTGTACTGAGCTAATGCTTCAAACATCCAAGTCAACAACTGGCAAGCTGGCGGCCGAGCAGATCGATGTAGTGTGTTTATTAATTGCTTGTATGCTCATTGGACGTTTTAAAAGTAGGGTTTTATAGTGTACACTTAACTTACTGTGAGAATTTAGTGCTGGATACATGACCTCTGTTAACCCCAGGTAATCCGTCACTACCATGGTCACCTGAGCGCTGTTTACGACCTGGACCTCCATCCCACCATCGATGTTGTGGTGACGTGCAGTCGTGATGCTACAGCCAGAGTGAGTCTCTTTCTCTCTCTCTCTGTCTCTCTCTTTCTCTTTCTCTCTCTCTCTCTCTCTCTCTCTCTCTCTCTTTCTCACACACACACACACACATAACATCATGATGAGAAATGTTCTCCCTCTGTTGTTGTAGGTCTGGGACATCAGAACCAAAGCTAACGTCCACACGCTGACCGGTCACACCAACACGGTTGCCACAGTGAAGTGTCAAAGCGCCGAGCCTCAAATCATCACAGGTGAACACACACTTTAAAATACAGTGTGAAAGATGGAAAAGTGATAATTATCTGTAGATATTATCTTTGTGGTGATAATACGGCAGGTTTTGGTTAGCGGACTGGATGAATAGTGTGTTGAGATACTGATTGGTTTTCTGCTTCTGTGGTGGGAGAGTGGGAGGTGGCGTCTTTATTGAAAGTGGTGTTGATTTTTAACCGATGATTGGGTGCTTATTTGGACCTGGATTATAAACCAGTTAGTATTTGACCACATTGCAAATATTTTTGCAGTGGGGCGGATAGGGGGGTATTGTATAATGTATTACTGTATATATGTATTACTTTATTTCAAGGTCACATGGTCACTTTTAATATACTGGACTTGTCAATTCCTTAAAGGAAATGACTTAGGATTACCAAATTTGGTGGATGGGTCCCCCACTGGAAGGTTTTGGTTGGGATTGTATATATGTAACCTGTTTCAAGGACACCTTTTGTATATTGGACTTATCAATTCCTGTTAACGTGATAATTTTGAAAAGAAATGACATTGGATCACCAAATTTGGTGGATGGGTCCCCCCAGGAAAGTCTCGGTTTGGTCAAATTGGGTACCCTAGACCTTCTTTCAAGGTCACAATATCATGCTAGTCAATTTTTCCGTATTGGGCTTATTAGTGCGATAACATTAAAAGGAAATGACATAGGATCACTAAATTTGGGTGGATGTGTCCCCTTAGCAATGTCTTGGTTTGGGCGATTGAATTGGTTGAATATGGGTGCCCTTGACTTTGTTTCAAGGTCACAATGTCATGTTATTGTTTTTTTTTTTCCGTACTGGGCTTGTTTGGGTGAAAGGTTTAAAAGGAAATGACACAGGGTCACCAAATTCATTGCATGGGTTGCCCCCAGGAAGGTCTTGGATGGGATTATATATGGGTTACTTTGACCTTGTTCTAAGGTCACAGCAGGCAACCTTTCTATTTTAGGGTTATATTTTGACCTTTACTTAAGACTTGATAGTCTTGTTGGTGGGAGTGTCAGGACCCCTGTGGTCTACATTTTCCCCACTTCTTACACTGATTGACTTTTTTTTTTTTTTGGCATGGTGTTACAGGTAGCCACGACACCACCATCCGACTGTGGGACCTGATCGCCGGAAAGACGAGAGCCACACTGACCAATCACAAGAAATCAGTGCGAGCGGTCGTGCTGCATCCACGACAGTAAGCATGATGGATCTGATTAGATTTTCATTAGCTTGTAATTTAATCAGATGACCACAACATCAGTATTTTAATGAGTAGCTTTGTGTGGAGATGATTAAATGGGTTAAAACAGGTTATAATTATGTTTTTTGTTGTTGCGGGTACGGTGTTGTTACTCCTTTTCTTTCCTGATTAATAAAGTTACACGTTCGCCTCGGGATCTCCGGACAATATTAAGCAGTGGAAATTTCCCGATGGGAATTTCATCCAGAATCTGTCGGGACACAACGCCATCATTAACACGCTTGCTGTGAATTCGGACGGAGTCCTGGTCTCTGGAGGTTTGCTTGTTTGTTAATGATTCTGTCACTGGATTCTATATGATTAAAATATATACATGATAAAAAAATACATTTATATCATCTCTCCGACTCCATGTACAGCCGATAATGGTACGGTCCACCTGTGGGATTGGAGGACGGGGTATAATTTCCAGCGGATCCACGCGGCGGTGCAGCCCGGCTCACTGGACAGCGAGTCGGGGATCTTCTCCTGCGTGTTCGATCACTCCGAGAGTCGCCTGATCACAGCCGAGGCGGACAAGACCATCAAAGTGTACAAGGAGGACGAAATGGCGGTGAGTACGCGGCACACTCTGGTTATTTAGAAATGTGGGTCTGGATTAAATTGTTTGGGTCAGAAATCTGGCTGTTGTAGCTCTGCTGTTCATGCTGCTGATTTATCCTTTATGTTTCTATTTGTGTTTCAGACTGAGGAAACCCACCCTGTCAACTGGAAGCCTGAGATTCTCAAGAGAAAAAGATTTTAAAGGATTCAACTTTTTAAACAACACTTATGTTTTAGGGTTCAGTTAAACATCTCTGGTTTTAACATAAGACCGTATAATAATTGTCTACGAGATAAGGTACAGGTAGAGGAACCCGGACCTGTCAGGAGAGGTGGAGGTTCGATAAACATTCTGGAACCGTTGGGTAACTTCCCAGAAATCCACCGAAATTTATTTTTATTATTATTATTTTTTTTACTTTTCTTTGTACCTTTGTTCTGATATACAGTTTATACAGCTAACTTACCTGGATAGCACAATCGCGCGAGCTAGAACTGAAGCTCGCCTGCTGCAAATGTAACGTTGATGCAGTCTGAGGTCAGACTCATTCTGTAGCTTGTTTTTTTCCCCCCTATTATTTGTGAAAGCTTATTAAAATTGAGTCAATGTTAGTTGGTAATGTTAATAAAGTATTTACTGCTAATTCCAATTGATTTTAGTGTTTTCAGAAATGTTCGGATCCATTCCGGTGTAGTCCATCAGATGGCGCAATACGTCACCTTACTGCACCCTGAAATGCACAACACTGAAGAGATCAAATCTCTCATCCTTATCTAAAACCTAATCCAATAGAATCTTCTCTATGTTTATAAAAGATGACTAAAACAAGATAAAATACTTTGTTTTATCTCTTTCTATAACTCGGTCTATATAAATACTGGTTTATTTTACTGTTAAATCACATGTAAGTGACCTTTGACTCCAGCTTTCTTTTTTTTCGTACATTTTGTGATTTTTGAATTTCTAATATTCCATTCCCCTTAAATGTGTTAAACCCGGGTGATCATGGTTTAATCCTGAAACCAACCTGCTTTCTTCCTGCTTGTAAATAAGTTTAGCTTGTGAGGCTGTGATTTTGTAATAAATAAACAGTGTATAACTTGCATTCTCATTCACGCATCTAGGGTGGCACGCTGGTGTGGTGTGGTTAGCAGAACAAAAAAAAGTCCCAGGTTCGAATCCCGGGCTCGGCGAGAGTGCTTCTGTTTGGAGTATGCATGTTCTCCCCATACTTGTGTAGGTTTCCTCCAGGTACTCCAGTTTCCTCCCACAGTCCAACGACATACACAGTAGGCGAGTTGGCTGTTCCAGGTTGCCCATGTGAATGGCCCTGTGATGGTCTGTTGAGCTGGTCAGGTTGTACCTCGCCTTCGCCCAGAGTCTTCTGAGATGGATTACGAGGTTCAGCTGAGAGATGAGATCCACACATCTAGATGTCTAATATTATATCCAAATCAGGTGTTTCTACATAGAAATGCAGGTGAAGGCACTTCATATGTTTAAGTCAAGTAGGAAAGGAAAACACCCCGGCTGTTATACCACCAGCGTCCACAAGAGGCACCATTCTATCACGTCATACTTTTAAATATGCGCTCAGGTGAAAAATAATACAAACAGATGACGTAATGCCCTTGCTACATTTTGCTTTGTCTGAAAAAGTTTATTTTTTTTTTAATAATTTGAGCTGTTTTCTTATAAATGATCATCCAACACAGTTACCACAGGAGCTTATTACAACAATGACGGAAGGGGCGCCCGCTGGAATCAAATCTTTTCCAGAGTCGGTTCTAAGAGTCATTTCCGTTTTCTTCATGTTTGTCTAATAAAAGTTACAGTAAATATAAAATTGAACGAATGAATGCCGAGCCGCTCTAATGACTTTAAGTTTAAGGTAATAAGAGACCTTGAGACGTTTATAAACGTTGATGCTCACAGCTATCTTCAGTGCTTCATGATAACAGGAATGTGTGGCTATCTTTGATACAGTAGCTTTTTAAATTAATTTAAAAGAAAAATACATTTATTTATTCATTAATTTATTTATTTAGCTTAAACATTAAAAAAAAATGTACTGCTTTTCACGAGGTTTGTGTATGGAATCATTTTCACTGAGTAGAATCGACTCCGGAATACAGGAGTCGATTCACAATTAGGAGACTCGACTCTTTTTGGTACCGACTCCCACTTTAAAGCAGTGCAGAAGGCGCGCCTCTATTTGGAGTATTCGGTTTGTACTGGAATTACAGCACTTCAAGTTAATTTAGAGCTTTAAAAACAATCAGGAAACACACTAGAGTCAAAAAAAAACAACAATAGTTTAATAATGTAGGATGAAATATGACTTCTTAAGCTTTGAAAATATCTGAACTTTCAGTTTTGAGTGATCAAAAATATGAAAAAAGGTTCGAATTAATAATTTAGTAAATAATTTTAGAAATCTTAGATAGAATGGAGCATTGTTTAGTAATTTCACTGCTATTTCTAATCCTTTTATTGCTGTTGTGTGTAAAGTCATATGCACAGGTGTATAACCTCAGAGTGTCTGTTGATGAGGGTTTACCTGTAGGAACCAGAGTAGGGGATGTGAGAGCTGCTTTACCTCCAGCTGTACAAAGCACTGGGTTTTTTATATCCAAGAGCACAGACTCCGATGTTTTCCATGATCTGAAAATAGATACAGAGACTGGAATCATCTCCACATCGGTGGTTTTGGACCGGGAACGCAGAGACAGGTATGAATTTTCCACGACAAGTCTGACAGGACAGGTGACTCGGGTCCGGGTGGAGGTGAAAGATGTGAACGACCATGCACCTGTGTTTCCTAAAGGAATTGTAACGCTGAACGTTTCCGAATGGGCGCCAACTGGGACAGTGTTTCACCTGGACGCTGCCGGAGATCAAGATGAAGGCAGGTTTGGCATTCAAGGGTACCGAGTTTTAAAAAGTAGTGCAGACGATGTTTTCAGACTGGAGGTCCAGAGTTTGGATTTGGTTCTTGTGAAAGAGCTCGATAGAGAAACTGTGCATTTCTATAACCTGACCATCGAGGCTTTTGATGGTGGGGTCCCACCAAAAACTGGGCTCCTACAAGTTAACGTTAATGTTCTGGATGAAAATGACAACCACCCTATATTCAATCAGACTGACTATCAAGCTTTTATTTGGGAAAACACCCCATTTTTAGCACCTGTATGCCAAGTAAATGCTCACGATCCAGATTTGGACTCTAATGGCCTCATCACCTATGACATCCACCCACTCCAGAGCAACTCGGATGAGTTTTTTAGCATTGACAGGAACACAGGTATCATTCGAGTGAATAAGATTTTGGATTACGAAACCAGGTCGTCTTTTGAGCTGGTTGTGGTGGCACAGGATCAAGGGCTTCCTCCAAAATCCAGCAGCACATTTGTGGAAATCAGGATTCTGGATGTCAATGATAACAGCCCCAACATTAGCATTGTGTTTATGAGTGAAAGTGGAGATCCAGAGGTTTTTGAAGATGCTGGGTATGGAGATATCATAGCCAGAATTTCCATTTCAGACCCAGATTTGGGAGAACCGAACAAAGCCAGTGTGTTCATGGAAGGTAGTGAGGGGAAATTCATATTAAAGTCTGTCGATGAATCTGTATACACTTTACATGTTGATGGCACACTTGACCGGGAGGAGAAGGATCAATACCAGCTCACCATCATCGTCTCAGACTTTGGTTCTCCTCCTTTGAGAAGCGAGAGGATGTTTGTTTTACGGATTTCCGACGTGAACGATAATGCACCAGTTTTTGAGCAGAAGACCTACCAGTCAATTGTTTTCGAGGACGCTCCTCTAGGAAGCTCAGTTATGCAGGTCAAGGCTCATGATGAGGATGAGGATTCTGGGATAATATTCTCGATTCTACAGTCAGATCAAAGTTTTCTGGTGAATATTGACCCGCTGACTGGTATCATCAGCACTGCTGCAGGTTTAGATAGAGAGCGAGAATCAGATCTGGCATTTTTGGTGATGGCAGTGGACTCTGGGTTTCCTCCATTAACCTCCACAGCTACTGTTAGCATCTGCATAGAAGATGTCAATGATAATACGCCTGTATTCCAACAACAGATCTACACCACCAGCATTCAGGAACATCTAGCTATCGGAAGCTGCTTTTTCCAGGTAAACGTTCCTTATTTCTGGGCCTCAAGACAAATATTTGTTATCTTGAGTAAGAGACTATTACTTTTTGGACATTATTTGGGTTTAATAAGTGTACACAGTGTTGGAAAAATCTGCCTGAGACTAAATCTGACTGAGATTTTTATAACTTGGCATAACTATAATGAAATGTCTCCCCCTAGTGGCTGTCTGATGAACATTCATTCACACATTATTTGCACCTATTCACCATAATCAAAACCCCCCGAGTATGATCCCATGAACAGATCATTTCCAAAATTGAATGGGTATTTACTTATACCTCATCCTACTGTAGAAAAAAAGTATTTTTTATTTAAATTTATTTAGTTATAGTGCACACAAACAAATCATCACAGGTGAAAACATAACCACCCGTCAGAGGTAACAAAACACACATTACCAATGTTAGTGTCACTTATACAAACACACACCCACACAGTAAGAAGTTCTGTATGAGTTAGGAGATAGCACTAACTGACAGCGAAAGAGCGACAATGTTGACTCTTCTCAGTACAAAGGCTCCAGTGTTATTGTAAGGTGGGAAGTAAGTGTGTGTGTGTGTGTGTGTGTGTGTGTGTGTGTGTGAGTGAATGACTGACTTGAACTCTGGCACTGCTTTCCTGGAACAAACAGCACAACAATGCCAGAATAATCACATCACACCATGATTCATACAATAAAGACCTGTGGTCAGCACAATGTGCATAAAGCTAATTTTATTAAATTAAAAAAAAAAAGAAATAAAGTCTAGATTTTTTCCCCCAACAATATTCAAACTATTTTTTGGTATTTGTTATCTTTCAAATTACTTAATATTATCTTATACTCAGAATAACATAATAATGATAATAATAGTAATACTTGCACAATGATTAAATTCTCAATATCATAAATATTTATGTCATTATTTCAAATATTATTATAAATATATTATGATGCAGAGCAGTTGATATAAATAATAATATCATTCTTTATTATATATAGATATATAATCTTACTTATTTAATAAATAATCTTAATAGTAATATGTGATTATTTATAATAAAGTCCAACTTTGTTTTTCGTGTTTATAAATAAACATATAAATAAACAATCAAACAGACAGGAGAATAAATAATAATAATAATATTAATAATACAATTTAAAATATGCACATATTTATCTATCAAAATTTTGAATAATCTAAAAGGAAATATTAATAAAACGATTTATTTATTTATTTATCATCATCATTATTATTATTATTTATTTAGTTGTTTGTTTATTTTTTTTACAGTTAATAGAATTTGAATAGCTTGTATGTTTACATAAAACATTTTTTTTCCTTTGGCAGACTCTAGTTTTTTAGTAATTATAATTATAGTAAACCTGTACAATATGCCCACACTCATGTAAACCCACAAATGAATTAAAGTGAGTTCTCTTTTCAGAGCTGCTTTTATAGAATCTTAATCACCTAGAAGCACTTAAAACCTCTGCCGAGGCAGATTATTTTTTCTGTTAAATATTATTTTCACAATTCTTTTGTCAATGAACCCTGTATATTTCATCATTGCAGTTCATTAGATCCGGAACGCTATGTAGCTCCTGACCAAAGTTATACAGATGTATATATAAATAAGTATCTTTATTTTTGACGTTTAACACAAAATTGTTAAAGTTGCCCCAATCTTGCAGTAAATTCAAGAATCTTTTATAAAAATTCTCAGATATGGATTGGATGAAATGTAACTTGGGCCAGACTCCATCCCTCCATTAAGTCCACTTGCAGAAAGTTGATCACAAACCAACAAACCAAAGTAACCTCCCTGCAGAGGTAATAAGCGACCAATCAGACGTCAGTTTAAGCAGTAAAATGCTATGAATTTTCTTTTTGATTTGTTTTAAATTGTTCTTGTTTAGGTATTCGCTAAGGATGCTGATGGTGGCGAGTTTGGAATGGTGCGTTATGTTTTTTCGGACACGTTTAACACCGAAATCACACGCAAGGTGTTTCACATCAACCCTGTTACTGGAGAGATCTGTGTGTCCCATGACATTGATCGTGATGCAGGCCTGGTGAACTTTGACCTTCTGGTAAAAGCTGAAGACCAAGTGAGTATATTCTTTAATTACAATAATCATTTCAGTAATCAAGCTAAACCCAAAATCTTTTCCTCTGCCCAAAAGTGAGTATTATTTTCACTGGCGTTTGTGAGTCAGTCCATCTTTTCCACACCTGTGCCCTGCTGTTCACCAAACTTGGTGGGAACACTACCCTCCCTGAGTCTCAGAGATGATTTGACTTTGGAATGTCAAGTTTAAAGGTGATGGTCAGAGCAAGGTCATAATGTTTTGGAGATGGAGTGCTTAAATCTTTGAAATGAGTGCCAACAGACATGCAGTTACTATGGAACACTAATCTCATTCATTCATTTGTCAAACCGTTTCACTGCGAGTCACAGGGAGGCTGGAGCCTAAGGGGGGTGCATGCTGAACAGCTCCTCAGACCATTGTAGGGCCAAGATAAACATAAACCGTTCACACTCACACCTAGGGGAAATTTAGAGCAGCCAGTTAGCCTAATGTACATGTCTTTGAACTGTGGGAGGAAACCGGAGTATCCCAAGGAAACCCACGCAAGCACAGTGAGAACATACAAACTCCTCACAGAAATGCCAGATCCCGGGATTTGAACCCAGATCTTTCTTGCCATATGACAATGACATTTGACCTTAAGTTTCTTTCCTGTTGTCCAGGGAGGCCTCAGCTCAGAGACGTATCTTCACATCGACGTAGATGATGTAAACGATAACGCTCCTGTATTTAACCCGGAGAAATATATCATAAATTTAAGTAGAAACACTGAACCAGGAGCTGAAATCACCACCATCTTTGCCACTGACCAAGACGTGGATAACTACGGTCGTGTCTCATATGAGCTTCTTCTTGGGGACCACACCTCTTTTTTCTCTGTGAATGCATCTTCAGGTGAAACGGACACCATATCGACTTATTTAAGCTCATAGCTTAAAATAGAAAAGAATCAACAGCATGGTTAATTATCTTACATAATACTCTACTTTTAAAGGTAAAACTTTTTGCTGGTAAAACACTCTTATTTTGTACGCGTGTGCATATTGTCTGCAGGTACACTGTCTGTCTCCTCCCCTCTCTCCAACCTGGACATTAATAGTGTGCGTCTTAATGTCCATGCCCATGATGGAGTGGGTATGGCCTCTGTGAGACCCGCCACCATCATCATCAACATTCTGAATGCTGACCACACCCCTCCGCTCTTCCAAAAATCCCTCTACAGTTTCTCGGTGTCTGAAGATTCTCCTCCCGGCAGCTCAGTGGGGAAGGTACAGGTGGTTGAATCTCATGGTGAGTTTCCAAAGAATTTCCTAAGTTAGAATCTCAAAAAGGTGAGCACTCCTCATCTAAAAGCTACTAATGGCAGGTTGGTATATGATTAGGGTATTAGCTACTAATAGGATGATGGGAAATGCAGTAGTGGTAATAGGGAAATGTAAATAAAGCATGCTAATGAACAGGAAAAAATAACCTCACTTTATACTAATCAGAGAGATTTGTGAGCTCATGTATGTGGAAGAGGGCGGATACTCTTGCTAGCCAATATGTGGGTATGGCAATGGGAATTGGTTAGGAATTTGGCAAATGACCAAATTGGGAAGTAACTTGGGGAAAATTCTCCAGTGATGTATCAGATCATCAGCGTATTCATGAAAAGGTACAACCAACATACTGCTAGCACTAAACTATGTGATTTGAAACCCAGCTAGCCATACGTATTGTTGTTGGTGATGTACCTCTAGTCAAACTTGACTTTTGGTGACTCAACTCACATAGAGTTTCCTTGGAAATTTTTTTAACAGTTTGCCAAGTCTTTCTCTAACCCTCCACAGAACCTGTTGTTCCTAGGCCCTACCTGGCTTAGCTTCCGAGATAAGGGCTGATTAATGCATACTATCACATTGATAACACTGTTATCCCTTGCAGATTTTGTGAATGCTCTTGAGTATTTCATCTCCTCTGGTGACCCTGAGGGATTTTTCTCTCTGGATTCTCAGTCTGGTGTGATCTACACCAACATTCCTCTGGATCATGAGTCCCTGCCAAGTGCACTTCTGACTGTTCAGGCTCAGACTGAAACTCTACCACTGTACAGCACCACGCATGTCCGCATTATCATCACTGACATTAATGAAAATCCACCTGTCTTCCCAAAAACCTTTGATCTCATCACAGTATCTCAAAACGCTCTTCCTGGGTCGACACTTTATGTGGCACACGCTCATGACAGTGATAGCGCTGCTAATGGACAAATTCACTACTTTCTGCATCCAGAAAGCCAGATGTTCACCATCCATCCTCGTTTTGGGACTCTAACACTGAACAGCAACATTACAAAAGACACTCCACAGAGATATGAGCTCAAGGTGGTGGCCGAGGATGAAGGAACGCCATCTTTAAGCTCCTCGATGAACCTTACAGTGGAGCTCAAGTCTTTAATGAACACAAAGGATATTCTAGCCTTCGAGACGCTCATTTATCAAGTCGAGATCGGAGAAAATGCTCAAAGTGGCACTCGTGTGATACAAGTGCGTGCTCATGGGATCAAATCACAGCCTGGATCACGTTTTACCAGAGTCCTCAGCTACTCTATAGACCCTCTGACCACCATGTTGCCGTTCTCGATCCAGCCTGAGAGTGGCTGGATCTTTGTGGTATGCAGTCTGGATTACGAGTCAGAGAAGAGGTACATATTTCACATTCGTGCCACAGGTCAAGGCGGTGAGGAAGAAACGAGTGCTTCAGCGACTGTGATCATCTCAGTGCAGGATGAAAATGATAACACCCCAGTTTTTAGTAGAGACAGGTACTTTTTCAGTGTCCCAGAGAGTCCGACTCCACATGGCCTAATGGGAAAGGTGAACGCTACTGACAGAGACTCAGGGAAAAACGGACAGCTGTCCTACATCCTGCTGTCTGACACCAAACACTTTCGCATCGACTCTAAAACAGGTGAGACCGAAGAATTTCTGGAGTTTTGTCCATGAATTTTGTCCACTAAAGAGATGGAGACTGATTGATGTCTGTTTTAATTCTATCTATCTAAACACACACTTGCTACTTATTTGCTGAACCGCTTAATCCTACTACAAGGGTGGTGCGTAGGCTGGAGCCTATCTCTGCCGACATTGGGCTAAGGCGTGGTACACCCTCAACAGCTAACCAGATATCATGGAATTACACACACGCAATCATTAAGACTCAAAACCTTGGATCAATTTCAAAAAGCTAGTTTGTATGTTTTTGGACCGTGGGAGGAAACCGGAGTACCCAGAGGAAACCCACACAAGCACCGAGAGAACATGCAAACTTAACACAGAAGTGCCTGGGACTTGAACTTAGGACCGTCTTGCTGTGAGGCGGACGTTCTAACCACTACACCACCGTGTTGCATAACAAATGTGTTTGTCGTGCAGTTTAGAACTCTGTGGTTGAAAATTAGAAGATCTTTGTTCCAGTCCTGTGTTATTTTCTTTATTTGCAGGAGAGCTGATTAACTGGGTGGCTCTGGATCGGGAACATCAACCTCATTACACTCTAAGAATACTGGTGATCGATCACGGTCATCCTCGTCTCAACGCCACCTCCACTGTCCATGTAACGGTGACCGACATCAATGACAATGCACCTCAGTTCACACACCAGGAGCCCAGTGTGCAGGTTGGAAACATTTAATTCCCTCTAGCTCATTGGTGTGCACATAGTATATCTATATATAATATTAACAGTAAATATGTAAATTTGTATTTAGTGTACCTAAAAGCTGAAGGCTGTCCAGTGTTATTTGTGATGTGTCGGGAAGAAAAAATGATTTAAAAATGTGTGTTTATTTATTTTTTAACAGATATGTGCTGACATCCCTGTCAATACGGTAATAATGAGCATGTTTGCTAAGGATCCAGATGCAGGAGAAAATGGGACAATTACGTTCGCTTTAAGAGGAGGTAAAGTCACTGCATATATGTGACCCATCTCCACAAAGTGAGTCTTATTGCACCAAACTGACTCAGATTAGTGACTCAGATGTGATGTTTTTCAAATCTAATTATCTTATGTTTTCATCTCTCTTTTGTGTTAGTGTGTCTGTCTGTTTGTTTGTTTGTATGCAGCATAACTCAAAATGTTATGCATGGATTTTGAGGAATTATTTTTCTAAAATAGGGCATGGTACAAGTAACAAACCATTTAATTTTTGAGGGGATCTGTGGATGAGATCATGTGAAAAAAACTTCCCGAAAAAACAGAAAAATGCCCATTGTTTAATGTTCACATGCTAAGTTGTTCTTCAGATGCCCAATAGGGGGGAGACATTTCATTATACTATACCACGTTATAATACTCCATTAGTTGTTATGATAAATTTCTGGTTGATAACAACTTTTTGTGTCAGAAAGTACATAAATAATATATAGAATTTTTTTAAAAAGTCTTGTGAATTTACTTGGTTAACTTGAGATTGATTTTTTGACATCTATAGTGCAATAATTTTTAAATTATATTTTATACAAGCGATATTCAGTTCTTCATATTTACTTATACTACCTAATTTTTATTCTTATATATAATAGCTATGTGTTTACTGTTTATTCTTTATCTGTGTGCTGCTGCTTTTTTTCTATCTGTGTGCTGCTTTTCTTATGTGCTGCTGGAAATTTAAATTTCCCTGAGGGAGTCACCCCAAAGGGATCAATAAACTTAAGTCTAAGTCTATTTAAAAGATTTAAAGATTAGCATGCCCTCTATTTATATATGTGCATCATTAAAAAAATCAGTTTGGTGCATTGCATCCCGCATTTTGGCGTTTATTGGTGTAAATTTACACACACACACACACACACACTATTATTTTTGTGTATATTCATACTTATATATCAAGAACTGCTTGACGTATCATTGTCAACCTTTCAGGGTAGCAACTTGGGACCAAAGGCTGTAATGAGTTTATGAAAAGATCATTGTAGGTAAAGGTCAACAAAATGGCCGCTGAAAAAGGCTGGTGCCCCTCTAGTTAATAAATTAATATGATTGTCTTGTTACAGTGCACATCAAAGACGGCTGCAGAAACATTTATTTTGTATATTATATAATAATTCTAAATTAAAATAACATAATTATAACATTTGTTATCTCAATTAATAGATATATAATAGACATAATTATGAACTACACTCAAAGCTAGGTATAAATGTGACACATTGGTATTATTTCACTAATTCAATCAATCCTATGCACATACAGTATAGGAGTATAGGAGTTAGTATCTTGTGGAAAAATAATTTGTGTGGCAAGCTTACCTGCTGGAGCACAGTATAAGTGAATGGAAAATAATAGGATGTGCTGGATCAAGTGCTATTTTACTGTTAAAAACTGATATTGGAAGCAATTTTGTTCCTAATCATGTTTCCTTTTTGGTGTAGACGATGGAAAGGGTCGGTTTGGGATTGATAGTCAGAGGGGAGAAATCAAGGTTACAGCAAGACTGGACCAAAACCACCAGACGAACTTAACCATCGGGGTGGTTGCTACAGACAGTGGTGCTCCCCCTATAGAGCAGACAGCGCTTGTACACATACAGGTGACTCTTCAAAGTTCACATCAATATCTAAAGAATTGTTTTAATACTGTTGGCAATTATGCATATAAATAATATATATATTTTACTTATTTTCAGGTTCATATCTGCACTCAGGGTCGAGGACATAAAGTAGGCAGTCGGGATTTTCTGGGTCTCCGACATTTATCTGTCAGAGAGGATGCCAGTGTGGGATCTCTGATTGGCTCACTTGGAATCTCCAGAGGAGCCAATCAGCTATTGCGCTACACTCTTGCTAATGGAGATGCAAGTTTACACTTTACTACTGATGCAGCAAATGGCAATATTTACACAGCAAATCCTTTAGATTATGAAACTGATCAGCAATACTGCTTCGAAGTCCATTCCGATTTTAACACAAGTATTCTAGTGGCTGTCAGTGTTGATGATGTTAATGACCACGCCCCTAGCTTCCCTGGCAACAACAGCATTGTGATGCTTGGTGTTCGCGAAGATGTTGCCGTTGGAACCGCAGTGCACGTCTTTAAAGCAGTCGATGGTGATGCGACTCTTAGTAACAGTGCTATTCGTTATACGATGACCTTTGACCCAACTCTTGCTATGGAGAACCCACCGTTCAAGATTAACCCTGAGACCGGGGTCGTCTTATTAATGTTGCCGTTGGATCGTGAGCGCAGTCAAAGTCTTGCCTTTGTTGTCACTGCCAGCGACAGCAGACACGTCAAGTCGGTGATGGCTCAGGTGTTCATATTGGATGCAAACGATAACATCCCCACCTTTGTTTCAAATGAAACGGTTCACGTAGTAGAGGACACAGAGGTTGGGAGTCTTCTTCATCATTTGTGGGCCAAAGATGAAGATGAAGGAGTGAACAGTCACCTGACCTTCAGTCTAATCTCAGGAAATGAAGCTGGAGTGTTCCGTTTGGAGAGGTCAGGTAAAATACTGCCGTGTGATATGTGGTATAAAGTCACAGAATATAAGTGAATACTTCTCACATGTACAGGAGGTACATAGTATACTCCATATCCCTAGAAATCCTTAAGTGCATCATGGGTAATTAGTACTTTTTTAGGGGTGGGCAAAAATATATCTGGCCATCCGGGAGGAGCTTGGAGTAGAACCGCTGCTCCTCTGCGTTGAGAGGAGTCAGTTGAGGTGGCTCGGGTTCAACCAGAAAGAGACCCGGAGTCGTCCCAGAACACGCTGGAGGGACTTTGTCTCTCGGCTGGTCTGGGAATGCCTTGGGGTTGCCCTAGAAGAGCTGGAAGAAGTGGCTGGGAACAGGGATGTCTGGACCTCACTGTTTGGGCTGCTGCCTCCGTGACCCAACCTTGAACCATGATTTTTTTATTCATTCATTTGCGGAACCACTTTATCCTAATAAGGGAGGCTGGAGCCTATCCCAACCAATTATGGGCAAAGTCACAGTGCACCCTGAGCAGCTCGCCAATCCAACATAGGTCCAACACACACAACCATTCACCCTCACACTCACATCTAGGAGCAATTTGGGAACGGCAATTAGCCCAATGTGTGTGTCTTTGGACTGTGGGTGGAAACTGGAGTACTGAGAGGAAACCCAAGCAAGCATGTAAAATAAATTTATCAATCTTTTAGTCTAGTGTGTGTTTTTCATCTCCTAAATCAAGCTTAAAGATATTTGGTAATAATCAGCATGCTTTATTGATGATCATTGATTTATTGTGTATTTCTTTCAAGGCCGCTTGTATTTGAACTCCACACTTGACTACGAATCCCAGAATGCCTTTAGAATTACAGTGCTAGTCTCAGATGGTGGGGCACCATCCCTGTCCTCCACTCAGTCCCTGACCGTGCTATTGAAGGATGTGAATGACGAGACTCCGTTGTTTGAACAGAACTGTTACGAAACCAGTGTGATGGAGAACAGAGAGCCAGGAGAAGCCGTGATTACACTGAGAGCTCTGGACCGGGACTCAGGTATAGAAACGGAGGAAAGAAACCCGATGGATGGGAAAAGTAGAAAAACAGCAGTTCATGCACCACTTTATAATGCGTCTTCTCTTCCTCCCAGGTCAAAATGCTAATATAAGCTACAGCCTCTTGCCTGGTGCTGGTTATGAGTTTTTTACCATCGACCCACATGTTGGTCTTATTAGCACTTCCTTAATCCTGGACAGGGAATTGCAGCACAGCTTCACTCTCAGAGGTGAGATATTCTTGGTTGTTTTGAGGGCTAATATTAAAGGGGCAGTGTCATGGTTGTTTAAGGAAAACAACCTAAATCCCACCAATGAGGTTAGTAATCATTTATATAGATAGAAATTTGCTTCACAGATGCTACTAGACATGAATTAGGTTCGTACAAAAAAATTTGCTAGGCGTTTGCAAGGGGATTCTCCTACTAGGGTTGTGGGAAGGCTGGCGCCTATCTTGGCCAACACTGGCATGGTACACCCTGAACAGGTGACAGATCATTGCAGGGAAACACACTCAACCATTTACATTCACACTCACACCGAGAGGCAATCTTTGGTTTGATGGAGGAAACCAGAGTTTTCCGGAGGTAACCCACATAAAGCACAGGGAGAAAATGCAAATCCCACACAAAAACACACATGCTGAGCCCAGGACTTGAATTCAGGACCTTCATGCTTTGAGGTAGACAAGACCGAAAACTTTAAACTCCTTTTGATTGACAAGTATTTCTAACATTTAATGTGTTTAAATGACTTTTTGTCAGTTGAATTCTGGTAAAAATCATGACACAGCTCCTTTAATTAACATTAAACATGTGTGTTGTATATTACATAAACACCGATCAGCCATAACATAAGAAAACGTGAATAACAAGGATTATCTCATTACAGTGGCATCTGACCTGACATTAAGTGATAAGTGTTATATCTGTGCAAAAAGGCTAATTGTTGGGCTTGTCACATGACCTAATGATGCACCTGATTATCTGATCTACAGTTCAGGCAAAGGATGCTGGGATTCCTGCTCTCTCCAGTACAACGACAGTCCTATGCTCGGTGCACGATGACAACGATAATCCTCCTGAATTCTCCCAGTCGTTCGTCCACATTGTTATACCGGAGAATCTCCAGCCGGGGGTCATTCACACTGTGGTAACCTTTGACCCTGACAGTGGGATCAATGGAACAGTGATGTACTCGATAGAGAGTAAGTGAACTCTTTTGAAATGTGTATGTATGTGTATGTATGTGTATGTGTATCGTAATGTAAAGTTTGACAGTTTGTATATACCTGTATAAGATTTCGGAGTGAAGGAGGATTGGAAACCCCTCTGCACAGGATTTCATTTGGTATGTAGGGAGACATTTTATGGCTTCACCCATATCAGTGCATTCATATCAATTGACATCGGCGAATCTTTGTACTCCTCGTAATACATGGTTCTAATAAATCACTAGACCACGTAACTCAGTAAACAGTACACACAGTAATAACACTGGAAATGTGTGTATACGAACAAGACTTTGCAAAGATTGAGTGAAATTCAGAGTTATTTATGGGGTGTGTGCAGATCAGGAGCACGTAGCAGTATTTAGAAACTCATAGAACTAGAACAACAACTGTCTGAAAGATCACATGACTCAGTCTGCGCATGCAGAACTCCCTTGGCTATTTCTGGCGCTTATTGCTATTCGAAAATAGCCATACTGGTGTGGCGCTATCTTATGTTGGAGTAGAAATGTGGTCAAAAAGTAATGCATTATAATAACACATCCTTTTGACTTCCTCAGCACAAATGTAGATGTTTTGGCATTAAAGATAACATTTGAAAATGGAAGAGGAATCATTATGTTTGTGGTGAGGTTAATATTAAGCTAATTTATTCATTTATAAACAACAGTGAGCCCGAGAGATAGGCGAGGGAGTCCTGAATGTACCCATGATGCAATGTCCAACATGGCACCCCACCACCCGAAGCATATTTATGAAGTGTAAGCTTGTAGTTTATTTGGCTGAGAATTATGGGAGCCTGTTCTGTTTTCCTCCTGTTTCAGATCCTTCTGGAGATTTCTTTATCAACGCAGAGACTGGAGCTGTCAGTACTTCAAGCTCTCTGGATCGGGAGAAATGTTCTAATTACACAGTCATCATTAAGGCTGCCGATCAGGGCCCCGCCCCTCTCACCTCCACTGCCACTCTTTCTATAAATCTCTCAGATGAGAATGATAACAATCCCATTTTTGAGCGAACTACATATCAGGCCGTCATCAGTGAAGACCTTCCTCTGGGCAGCGAGATTCTTCGACTTAATGCTCGAGACCCAGATGAGGGTCCAAACGCTGAAGTCACCTTCTCCCTGATCGAGGAAGCATCCGGGACTTTTTCTGTGGATGCGTCTACAGGAGCTGTATTTTTAACCAAACCTCTGGATCAAGAAATTCAATCACAGTACAATTTTCGTGCTGTAGCAACAGACGGCTGTAGGCATGGTCCACGGAGCTCTGTTGTAACTGTCAGGGTTCAGGTGGAGGATGTAAACGATAACGTGCCTCACTGTGTTAATGACCCAGTAAGGGCATTACTCAGTGCAGGAAGTAATCAAACTGTCGCCAAGGTAACAGCACATGATCCAGATCGTGGTGAGAATGGGACGGTGGTGTTCAGGTTAATGGAGGATGACGAACAATTTCAGATTGATCCATCAACCGGAGAGGTGCAAATGATATCCCCCATGATGGTCAGCCTATCAGGGACAAAAATGTTGCCGATTCTGATCATAGATAAAGGCTTGCCTGCACTTACTTCCACTTGCCTCGTGATAATTACCTTCAATGGAGATGCACCTCTGCTCCAGTTTACCGAGGAGTACTATGAATTGAGCTTACCGGAGAACACTGAGACAGGTAATAATATTCATGAACTATTCATGCAGCAGTTCGTTCATTCATTCATTCAGTCATTTATTCATTCGCTGCACTGCCTTATCCTACTAGGGTGATGGGGGGCTGGAGCCTATCTCAGCCAACTCTGGGTGAAGGCAGGATATATCCTAAACAGCTCACCGGTCTATTGCATAGTTCACACACAACCATTCACACTCACACCTAGGGGCAATCTGGCTGTTACAAATTGCTGCTGGGTGAGAGTGTTGGTAATAATGGATGTGTGTGTATTGGCTCTACAATGGTCTGATGAGGTGTTCAGGGTTTACCCCGCTTTTACCCAGTGTAGCCTCCCCGTGACCCTGCTAGGATTAAGCTGTTTGGCAAATGAGTGAGTGAGTAATTTTCTAATATAATATTTAAATATTTTTTGTCATGAAGGATCCTGGGTGGGGAATGTTGTCGCTCATGATCAAAGTGCTCCAGAAATCCCAGTGAAGTACAGTATTTTTAGTGGCAATGAGAATGGAGCATACAGCATCAATTCTAACACAGGTAAGACTAAAAAAATCCAACTGTTTTCCATGTTCTATTATCGGAAATTTTTAAACTTCAAAAAGTTTGTCCAAAAAGTACATAACGTGATACTGTATACTAATTTTCAGTAGATTATTTTTAATGGCATGGTGACAAAAAGGTGAAACCACCTCCCTGCATGTTGCAAGAGCATAAAAAAAGATTGCTAATTAAAAAAGAGTTGAAAATAGAGAAATGAATTGAGTTGATGTGATTTGTAGTAAATTCATGAACAAACAAAAGTTTGGACCTCCACCAAACTGGAAATCCTTTGGAATTTTTTTTTTGCAAATAACAGAAAGTATACAGCACCCCCTGCTGGGCTTGATGCAATACTTCACTTCCAAAAATATTGTCCTATCTTATAATGGTAAAGAATTCTTTAAAAAAATTCCTGAATCCAGAATTTGATCCGGATCATCTCCAAAATCTAATAGAGTCCTTGTCCAAAGTCCCATCTCTGGTAGACATTTTCTGATAATTTGTAAGTAACTTTTTGCGTAATCCTGCTAACAAATAAACCGAGGGTAGAAAATAACCTCCTTAGTGGAGGTAAAAAGCCTTTCAGAGTAATTAAGAATCCGATTGCAGTTGAAAAAAAAGGTTTGGTAGTTATAATGTACCTATAAACCAGTATAATCTTTTTTTTTTTTTTACAACTTCTCTTTTAATTGTACTCTTCAATTCAGTTTCCAGAGATTGCTGTTGACTAATGACAAAACATTCTTATTAATGACACAAATGTACTTTCTGTTATCCTCTGAAAGGTGATATTACAGTTCGAGATCAGGTCCTGCTGGACTTTGAGAGAGAACCTGAGGTTCATCTGGTGGTTTTGGCAGAAAATGGCCAAAATTTTGGCTACACCAGAGTGACTGTAACTCTACAGGAATTAAATGACAACGCTCCAGTGTTTAAACAAACTTACTACACAACTGCAGTCTGGGAGGGACAGATTCCTAACACTTATGTCATGCAGGTTTGTGTGTTCGGCTTGTTGTTGTTAAGTGATGAAGAGTATTTTTTGACTGTGTCCTGAGTCACTAGAATTATCATTATAAATGTATTTTTTCAGGTGCTAGCAGTAGATTCTGACAGCGGTGTCAATGGGCAGATAGATTTCTCCATAGTGGATGGAAATCAAAACAACGCCTTCGTTATTGACTCTGTACGAGGGATTCTTGCCACCAGTGCAGTCCTTGATCGAGAAATCATCTCCTCTTACAAGTACGCTCAAGAGTTACATCATTAAGGGACATAGTGTATGTTTCGGTTCGTACGAGCCATACTGAACAACCATAGATGCATTTCAATCTCACTGGGGCGGCACTACTCCGTTGTGGTGAAGAGGGAGCTGAGCTGAAATTTAAAGTTCTCGATTTACCACTTCATCTAAGTTCCAACTCTCACTTATGGTCAGGAATTTTGGATATTGATCAAAAGAATGAGAATGCAGATATAAGCAGCCTTTAGAGATAGAATCAGGAGCTCAAACATCCAGGTAGAAATCGGGGTAGAGTTGCTGCTCCTCCGCGTCGAAAGGAGCCATTTTAGGTGGTTTGAGTATAAGATTGGATTGCCTCCTAGTTGCCTCACTTTAGAGGTTTTCCAGGTACGTCCAACTAGAAGGAGCTCCTGGGGTAGACCCAGAACATGCGGTACAGATTATATATCCCGTGTGTCACTGGGAACACCTCAGGAGGGATTATAGCGTGTCACTGGGGAGTGGGATGCCTGGGTTTCCGTGCTAGACCTGTTGCCTATGCAACCTGACGTGGGATAAGTGGGAGAAAATGGATGGATATATATACAAAATATGGATTATGCAAATAAAATTAATTTTCTTCTTTTTATTTTCTCTTTTTAAAACTTTTTTTTGACTGACAGGTTGATTGTTGAGGCTAAAGACAGAGGACATCCTTCTCTGACAGAAACATGCATTGTTCAAGTTCAGGTTGTGGATATTAATGACAACAGACCGGTGATTCCAGCAATGGCACCTCTAGTGGTCCCTGAGAGTAAGACATCAATCAGCAGTCAGAAACCATAAAAGACCCTATTTAAGACATGTACTCCATAGGCAGACACAGGAGGCATGTGCCTCCCTTTAGCATTTCCAAATTGTCTTTGCTGCCATTCATACCTCATACTGCCATTTAGTTAAATAAAATATTATAAACTATATTAAACAAAATATTACTAACTATAATAATAACTAAACATATGTTGTTATATTTGCATGAGGTCTTTACTGAATATAATGCAGCTTAAAAATTCTTACCCTTGTGCCCCCTTATAGCAAATTCCTGGATCCGCCAGTGTACTGGCTCTCAGTTTGTGTACTTTCGTTAATACTGCACTGTATTAACACAAATAACCATGCTAATAACACTGGCTACCTAGATTGTTTGCATGGATATTTCACGTAACATGGAAATTGTGTTGCCATCAGCTTTGGTAACATGCCCTGCTCCAACTGGCTCAAATTAGCTTGATGGTCCCTCCCCTTCCGTTTGTTTGAATGTATCTTGGCTACATGACGGACCATTGAAAGTATGTGTTCTGCAGCGTTGCATGCTCAACTTTTGGGCTGTTTTGAGTACACCATGTTGCACTGCATGTTGCTGTACTTTGCAGTGTGAATGTATTTCTACTTTCCTAACAGCAGTTAAATGAGGAAGTATGCGAATTTAGACACACCATATACTGCTATAAGGATATGTTTGATGCTTTGAATGAATTCTCCTCAATTCTTCTGTTGGTTTAGATTATCCACCTGGTCATATTGTCACCCAAGTGTCAGCCTCTGATGTTGATCTTGATTCATCAATTACCTTCAGTTTAATCCACACCGAAGAGGCAAATGGAAGCTTTGCCATCGACTCCTATTCTGGAATAATCACATCTATCAAAAGTCTGGATTATGAGCAGCAAACCCGACATATACTGACAATAGTGGCATCAGATTCAGTCCATCAGACGGAGGCTCAGGTGACTGTTGAAGTTTTGGATGTAAATGATAACGCACCAGTGTTCTCTCAGGAGTTCTACCAGGTTGGTCTGATTTTTGATAAAATGTCCTGATCTAATATTGTAAGATGTTGGGCATGGTCAGAGGTTACCAATTAGTTCCCCATCACCTTTAGTAGATCTTTCAGTGTTTGCTTTGCAGGCAGTGCTTCCAGAAATGACACCTGCAGATGTGTTTGTGGTGGCTGTATCAGCTACGGACAGCGACTCGAGTTTGAATGGCAAGATTTCCTACAGGCTTGTCTCCACCGCAAACACTGGCTTCTTCATCAGTAATGAAAATGGTAATGTTTGTGTAATGGTTATGCTTTCACTAAATTGTGTAGTGGGACAACCACCCAACACAATAAGCTGCACCATATTTATCAAGAATGTCCAAATGAGAAACCTATAGCCAACCATTATTTCAGAACGGCTCCAGTAAAACATGTTCTCAATCACTCACTCACACCCAACCGCTTACTTCTATTAGGGTCACATGGAGGCTGGAGCCTATTTCAGCCAGCACTGGGTGGTTACCCTGAACAACTTGCCAGACCACTGTAGGGCCAACACACATACAAAACCATTCACACTCACATCCATGATTAAGGGCAATATGGAACAGTCAAGTTGCCTAATGTGCATTTCTTTGGACTGTGGGAGGAAACCGGAGTACCCAGAGAAAACCCACACAATCTAAGGAACGTGCAAACTCCACACAGAAACGCCCAAGCCTGAGACTCAAAAACAGGACCTTCTTGCTGTGGCAGACGTGCTTACCACTATGCCATCGTGCCGCCTCCACCACAATGACATACAGCTCTAACTTCAAATGGTGTTTATTAAAGAATATCTTTCACTGAATGATTTTTCTATTTCCAGGATCTATATATACCAACAAGCCTCTGAAGTATATCGCTGGCAACAACATCATTCGGCTTGTGGTGGAAACTTGGGACGGAGGACATCCCAGTCTTTCTAGTGTCACATTTGTAGATATAGAGGTGCTGGATGCCAATGACCATGCACCATTGTTCCAACACAGCACATATCAGGTAACTGTGTGTGAGGACGCACCTGTAGGAAGTGTACTTCTTACCCTGCTTGCACAGGACCTGGATTATTCTGAAGAAAACACCCACTTAGACTATATCATTACCGAGGGAAATGAGGACCAGCTTTTCTGCATTGAATCCAGTGCAGTACCTACTGAGTTCCAGAAAAATACTTTGGGTTATTTAGTGCTATGTAACCGTCTGGACAGAGAGACCACCGAGATGTACTCATTGACTGTTACTGTGATGGATAGAGGAGTTCCTCGGCTAAACAGCTCAACGACAGTGTCAGTCATGGTGCTTGATATCAATGACAATGAACCCATTTTTAGCAGCTTGGAATACTATGTGCAGGTCAGTGAGAACAACCACGTAAATACTTTCCTGCTTTTGGTGTCTGCCTCAGATGTAGACCATGGACCAAATGGCACCGTAAGATATGACATCATCTCCGGGAACGATAAAGGTCTGTTCCGACTAAACAGTCAAGCAGGTACTCTAGAAACCAATGGCACCCTGGATTATGAAGATGAACACAAACATATCTTAACTGTCCAAGCATCAGATGGTGGTAGTCCAGACGACAGGAAGGTGTCCTTTGCAGTGATATTCATCACCGTACTTGATGAGAATGATCACTTGCCCTTTTTCAGATTCCCTACCATGAATTGTTTGATAGCAGAAAACTTACCTGCTTTTACTCCAGTATGTGTGGTCCATGCTACTGATCATGATGCAGGGAGCTTTGGCTTGCTAACCTACTCCATCCTGACCTCCTGTTTCATTGATTATGGCAGTGGAAACCAAGACATCAATGACGCCTTCACCATTGTCGCTCAAACTGGAGAAATCCATTCCAGACAAATATTTGATTATGAAAGAACAAGTGAATTCTGTTTTGTGGTAGAAGCCATAGACAAAGGAGATCAGGCTGCTACGGTAAGGGTTCAGGTGGACATTGAGGGTGTAGATGAGTTTAGTCCAGTGTTTACCCAAAAGCTCTACTATTTCCCTATGCCAGACAGTGCCGTAGTGGGTCAAATCATTGGTCATGTGACAGCTATGGATTACGATAGGGGTCTGGATGGCATTGTGGAGTACAGGTTAGTGAAGCCATCCGGCTTTTTCAATGTCAACAAGAATACTGGGAGTATCTATGTCTCAAACCCTTCGTACCAAAGAAGAGGTATCATAGCCACCAGTCAGGCTTTTGAAGACTTCTTGATCCTGGCAAGTAGTCCAAAGCTTAATTCTCTGTCAACAGCTTGCCGTGTTGTTGTGAATATTTCCACATCAACGGAAGCGCTTACCAGTGTTGCCATTCGTGTCCAGACGGTCAGCCTTAGTATTTCACTAGCAGTGTTCCTCTTGCTCTTTATAAGTGTAATTGCTCTCATATTGAGGTACAAAACTAAAAAGAATGTTCTTAAAAAGACTGGTTTATTAGCTGCTAATATCAAGCCTGGACCTCTAACGTATAATGATACCTGTAGCCTAAGTCAAGGCATGCGAGGAAAGAATGACCCCCCATACATAAACTCTGGCTCAAGTGGACGAGTTTCTGCAGAAGGTAAGACTGCTGATGATGTAACGATGATGAGTGAGTACCAGTGTCTCAAGAAGCCTGATGCGGTCATACCTGAACCAGAATTGAAGAACCCTCTTGACTTGAAGTGGATTTCCTGCAATTCATATCTAGGTAAACACCAAATGATGGGAATGCCCAGTGTCGAGAGTCTTCATAATTTTAAAGAAGAAGGAGGAGGTGAAGGGATGTTGCCTCACATGGTCAAGGTAATGGAGATGGATGAGGTCATAAGAAGCTGCAGGTCTTTAGCTGTGCACCATAGTATCATTAATGGATCCCTTGCTACTCAGATTTGCCCAGAAAAGCAATTGAGTGGAAACTTTACCTACAACAGCATGGCTCCTGAAAAAGAAAGTAGGGATGATGATATTACCATGGAGCACCAAAGCCTTCTGCGTCTTCCTCCCCAGGCCAGTCTTCATCCCATGCCTTGTAGGACATGGCAAGCAATGGAATCCTTTGGTAAAAAGCCCTTAAACCCCAAGTATAAATATTCTTGTATGACAAAAAACACAAAATAATTTTGCTATGACCTCTGACCTTTCACCTTCTAAGTTTAAGGACAAATAATGCTTGTTCTGTGGTTTCAGAAACTGGACTGGGTATCATTACCAAAATTTCCTCACTGCCAGAACAGTAGATGTCTTGGATGATGCACAGTTAAGGTAGAAGTATAGGCCTAGCTATGCAATTTGATGGATTTAATATAAAGCTGGATAATAAAAAAAACGGTCTATGCTTTTATTCTGATCTTCCACTGCGGTTAATGTAGTTATGTTGGTGTATTAAGGGGGTGGTGTCGTGGTTATTTGAAGAAAATAGCCTAAGGGTTATCACACAATACCAATCATGAGCCGATTGTATTCTGATGTTAGTCCGATGCTTGAGTCGATTTTGTTCCGAAATGTACCAATATTCTCTGATGTTATTCCGATATGTACCGATGTTATTCTCATGTTTCATAAGATATTATCATGATCTATACCAATGTCACTCCAATTTGCACAGATGTTCTCCCAATGTTACTCATATTTGTTAAAAATTTTATACCAACGTTACACTGATCACTCCCGACGTGTAACGATGTTCCCCAATGAATACAGATGTGTACCGATGTTATTCCAATGTTTCATACTATGTTATGATCTATACCAATGTCACTCCGATTTGTACCAATGGTGCTCCCGATGTTGCTCCCATTTTTTAACTAATGTTACACTGATATATACCAATATATACTGATGTGTACCAATGATACTCAGATTTTTAACTTTCCATGATGCACTCAGAACAGACACACACATACACACAAAAACGTCCAAATATTTTAACAGTCCCAATATATTTCAGTCTTTCCCCAAAGTTTTACCGAAAGTCTACAATGTCCTCTGTTGTAACATCGAAATATGATTGGGGAAAATAGGGATCATGATTGTTATCATTCTAGCGCTACATAAATAACATCAGTGGAGTTATCAAAGAAGACATATTCATGTATAGAGATTATGTATTTGGCTTATGGAGGACACTAGATATGAATTGAGTGGTAAGGTGGAGTACACCCTGAACAACTCACCAAGACAAACAAGACAGCAGAGAATTAATTAATTTGCAGTGTAAATTTATTCAAGATGTTTGAACTTCTTATAACAACATACTTATGTAATATAAGGATTACATCATTCATAACATTTGTTAACATTTATAAGCATGAATGTTGTAAGTAAGAAGTAATTGGATATTACATTTACTTAACACAGCATGATGTTTTTCGATACTTGTTACTGTATAATGATGTATATAAATATGTATATTATACAGTATGATGTATACAGATATGATGTATGAATGAAATAAAATTATACATTACAGAGACAATAATATCAACAGAGATGGTTAATGTATACCAGAAGGCTCTAATCTGATCCACAAAGAACTCGTGTGAGTGCAGGCTTTCATTCCAGCTATGTTAAAGGTACATGTGTTGGAAAGATAAAGTGATTAAATGGCTCTTTATGGATCAGATTCAAGACACCTGCTATATACAAAATAGAAGAGATTGTATAGAAATATTCAAGGTTCCAACCTAGAGTCCATAATGACATTAATTCAAATATAATATTAAGATAAATTAAATTAAAATAGTTTAAACATTAGCTTACTAATAGCAAATAAAAGGGCCTCTTACTGATGCATTGTAAAGCTTTTAATATATATTTAAATATATAGATTCTAAAAGACAAATAAACTAAACAAATCCTCATCTAAAAGATATCTGAACAAAGCAGATACTCCTAAATTTCCCACAGGCCCCAAATCTCTTCATGAATCCAGCCATAAAATCCAGATGCTCAAAAGGGAAGCAGAGAAAGTCCTCCCTTCCTCACAGAAAGCAGCACTCTGGATGGCTGTGGCGTTGCTTTGATGTTAGCTTTTAAACTAATATGGATGGATAGATGAAATATATCCTATAATTTATCCTATATCCTCAATCCTAACTATGGGATGTCACATGTAGTGGGATAGACCACTTAGAGATGCTCTACATAGGGGTCAGAGGCATAATGTCCTTCTGTCTCTCTGTCTTTGTCATGATGCCCCACCAGTGTGTCACAGGACCTATACACTCTGATTATGTCATAGAGAGACGCTACCACCCTGAGACATTCCACTGACAATGCTTCTCTATCTATCTATCTATCTATCTATCTATGTATGTGTGTGTGTATATATATATTTATATTCTATTGTGGGTGGAATGTATTTATAAAATATAATATAATTTATATATATTAAGTATATCTATGCTATCCAACATTAATATTTTGTGATTAATGTCGCTTGAATTGCCCTGTGATGGTCTGGCAAGCTTTTTAGGGTGTATCCTGCCTTCACTCAGTGCCAGAGGAGAGAGACCCCAACTTCCCTGCGAGGTTCAGCAACTGAGTGAAGGTAAGAGAGTGTCTGTTGAATTGAAATGCATATGATAAGTTCCCATTTAAAATTAATCACTCATTCACTCACTTATTTGCCGAACCTTTTACTCCTATCGTTTGCGGTGAGGATGGAACCTACCTCAGCCAACACTGGGCAAAGACAGGGTGCACATTTTACAATTACATTTGATGACATTTGCCAGATGCCCTTATCCAGAGAGCCTTACCTTTACCTTTTTTTTTGCGCAGTTCAGGGTGAATGGCCTAACAGTGACAGCTTGGTGGTACTAGACCTTAAACTGCTTACCTTCTGATCAGTAACCCAGCACCTTAACCACTGAGCCACCACTGTTCAGCCCTGTCCACCCTGAATAGCTTGCCAGACCATTGCAGGACCAACATACACACAGCCATTCACACTTTCACCTAGGGGCAATTTGGAACAGCCAATCAATCTAATGGACATGTCTTTGAACTGTAGTAGAAAACAGGAGGAAACCCACTCTAGCAGATCCAGACTCCACACAGAACCCAGGACCTTCTTGCTGTGTGGCTACACCACCATGACACCCTCAGGTTAACTAACAATTGAATAAAAATAAATATTTTTCCTGAATCTGAATACTTGGCCCTGCATGGCAGGGTCCCTGCCGGAACACAGCATTAACCCATTCAAATTGACTCCCACAAATATTTTATGTGTTGCTGTGTTCTGTATGGATCTATTTCATTTGTTCCTTGTTCCCTATAGACTAAAGTATAAATCTACTCCTGGATTTCTGTATTATTAAAGTCTCTGTACAAATTTAATATATGGTCCTTTTACATGAAATGGGACTAAAGCACAACCTGATACAGTGTATGAAAGTCATCGGGTAAGAACATGTAAGAGTTTTGTTTACAGGTCATTGTTGCTTTTCTTGTGAAAGATGGTTCCATCTGGATGCACCCTCCACTTCACTTCTGTTTGCAGTGATATGCCATGATCCTTAAGTTTCTGTATGATCTGAACAAACAGAACCAGGATTTTACTAATAGTACAAAAATCTCTAGGCAGGTTTCTCGTTAACGTGACCTGCTGTGATTTTTACCTAATTAACTTGAGAGGAAAAAATAACAATGGAGAGGAAACGACTGCACTGCTTATTTAAATTACCATTAAAAATTTTTATATATATCAAAAATATTTATTTATTCATTCAATTTCTAAGCCCCTTAATCCTAAATAGGGTCGTGGGGAGGGTGGTGCCCATCTCAGCTGACTCTAGGTGAAGGAGGGCTACACCTTGGACAGCTCGCCAGGCCATCGCAGGGCCAAAACGCATAAAACCAATTACACTCACACTCACACCTGGGGCAATTTGGAACAGCCAGTTAGCCTACTGGGCATGTGGCACCATTTTACATCCATAGAAATTGTCCAATTCTTTTATCTGTTAAGCCTTTTTTTGGCTTTAAAAAAAAATTCCACTGATATTTGTTCAATCAACGGGGGGGGGGATGGAGAAATTTACCTTCTGTAAAATGGTAGCCTGAATGGCAGGATCAAAAACACTCATGTCTCCTCGAATCTGCAGTTTCAGTACTTTATATTTTATTGTATACACTGTAGAAGAGACAACAGGGGTATTAAAGTCTTCCACAGACATGATGTTTTACAACTCTTCCAAAGAATTTATATCAGTAACCACAAAAACCAAAACACTCACGTGTGTAGCAGAAGAAATAGAACTCGCTGTTGCAGAGCTTATCTATTATCAGGCTGTTATTTACTGAAGCACAGTTGTTCTGAAGTTCAGCATTATTTGGATGGCCAGGACTCCATGGGGAATGAAAATATGTAAGGTCTACCCACCACCAAGGGAACCTTATTAGGCCAATCCAAGAAATACCCTGTACTAATGCCAACGCTTGTAACTCATCGTTTATTGTTGTATTTGTTGAACAGGCCAAATGTTTGTGATTATATCGACAGTAACTGAAGCTGTCATCCCAGGATTTTGTGGAATTTGGGTAAGGAACAAATCCCAAGATATCTGTGAAATATGAAAATGACAAATAACTGAATACAATCAAAGACAACATGAATTTATTTACAGTCAAACAACATGCCATATTGCCCATTTTATGTCATTACTTATTCTAGTCCTTGTTTAATTAGCAGCTAGTCTTTAACACAGTAATCAGTGAACGTAAACAGTGCCTGGGTTTATGATGTCCATGGCAATCCACAGTTATTCAGCAGTTCATAGGCAGGATGGGCAGTTTGGTTTAATTAGCATTAAAATGTGTGTGTGTGTGTGTGTGTGTGTGTGTGTGTGTGTGTGTGTGTGTGTGTGTGTGACATTTGGTGACAACCCTCAACAGCTTGCCAGACCGTCGCAGGGCAACACACATACACACCACCACTTACACGGTCATTTTAGAACAGCCTAATTAGCCTAATGTGCATGTCTTTGGACTGCGGGAGGAAACTCATGTAAGCATGAGGAGAACATGCAAACTCCACACAGGAACGCCTTTGCCGATCCTGGGACTCAAACCCAGGACCTTCTCGCTGTGAGGCGGAGGTGCTAACCCTTTCACCACCATTGTTAATTCACGTGAAACTTTAACTCATTAAAGAACAAAAACTTCTCTCATCAATTTTGTTACAAAGTAAAGCGAGTCACAATCCATCCGTACTGACTCTGTGTGTAAAATTGCTCACTTATTCACTACTTCCGGTCCATATAAGGTGGCAAACTCATTTTCATTGATCCACATCACAAAATGGAAGTGGATTAATATTCTAATGAAATTTAGGGAGCAAACAACATGGCAGCATGACCAAGAGGCCTGTCTTAGGTAATTAGGTAAGACAATAGTCAGCTTCTACCACCCATTGCATTTAAATTTGCCTGTCTTGTGTTTTATTCTAAGTGAAGAAAATTAAAAACCAGATGTTGGCTTACCATCGTAACAGATGAAGGGCTTCAAATCTGTGCAGGGGTAATCCGCCCAGTATCCACTTTCATTTATTGCACCACAGTTTTCATTGCCACCAAAATTATCAGGCTGTCCAGGGGCCCAGTTCACTTCAGTGTAATTTGATAAGGTACTTAAGCCATAACCATACCAGTACCAATTCCAGAAGTAGTTGCTTAGCCCGATCCAGCCAGTTGTTGGAAGACCTAGCCTTGCGGCCTCATTGTTCAACCTTGCCCAATCATCATCAGTCTTTAAAATCGCCAAGTCATCATAATTATTCATGCAGTAACTTTGCGCATCTGACCATGTCTTTGCTGTTGTGATCAGATAATAATCGTGGCGGTCAAGTGTCAGGGTGACTGAGACAATCCCTGTTGCAATATTTGATTTTAGAATGGAGACATAATGAACAATTAGTGATTTTTTTGGTTAGGCCCCTGTTACCGATTTGCAGAATTTATGCCGATATATGACAGATTTATATAAAACGCTGGCATAGGCTGAACTATCAATTTTATTCCAGTTTTGAATGTATACATAACTTATTAGTAACTATTCCAGAACCTTTGGAACACTTATAGCTAACTTATATTGAACTTATTTCCAATGTATATTGATGTATGTAGACATATCTGACATGTTTC
>JAOUQZ010000032.1:2573805-2592487 GCA_028564935.1 Neosilurus hyrtlii
ATGATCATGTCTTTATTAGTGGGCAAACCAACAAAATCCGCAAGGGATCAAATACTTTTTACTCTCACTGTATATATCATTTCTGATATATATTCCACGATAAAGCATTTAGAAGCAACTGCAACTCAGTTGCAAACAGCAAAAGGTCAATGACTGTTAAGCCTGTGAAGTTTGGTGGAGGGGAGATGTTTTTGGGCTGTTTTTCATGGTTTTGGCTAGGTCGCCAGTGAAGGGCAATGTTAATGCTTCAGCATACTAAGACATTTTGAACAATGCTACACTTCCAACTTTGTAGCAAACGTATGTGGAAGGACCCTTTTCTGTTCCCACAACACTGTGCCCCAGTGCACAAAGCAAGAACTATAAAAACACAGTTTGAAGAGTTCGGTATGAAAGAACTTGACTGGCCGACACAGAGGATGAATACTTTTGTCCATAAGTAAATAAATAAATATATACACACATAAATATTGTATATTGGTTAAAAGATCAGTAAGTTTACAGTCATGAAAATGGTCCAGTTATCTTTGTATTTCTATTTTTTGTATAAAAATGTCTGTTTAAAGCCACATCAAAAAACATTTCAAACCTGGGGATTCTTTGGGTTCTCTCACAGACTACCCAAGATCATCTAACAGAGCTGGTTATATGCCCTTCAAATTCAATCCTCTTTAACACTGATAGTTTAATATGCACATTTTAAAATTTTACACATACAATGAAACAAGGATTTTAAGGCTCTGCTTCCACCAGAGATGGACAAAGACATATTGAGGTGCAGTGAGAACTTTTGGAAATTAAGTGGAATCTTGGGTCCATACAACATAATTTTTGGGTACATACTACTAATTTTTCTGATTTATGTAAATATTGAAATTGTAACAAAGAGCCTTCTTTTTTTTATATATACATTTTCATGTTTTCAGGCAGCTTTTCATATGAAGGTGTGTTTAACGCTATAGTCTACTTAATGTAGTGAGCATTTTTGTTTCTTACTTATACTAATTGTAATTAAGAATATGCTGTACTTTATATATGATGTGTGTGAATGTGTGTGTTTTTAGACATAATGTTTAACTTAAATATTCAGGAAGTCCATGATAGGCATGGTGTTACCATCCTGACAACTGATGCCCTCTCAATTCTAGATACAATGCTTTGGTTAATTTACAATCATACCACCACCAAGTATATGTTTAGCTTTCTATTGACATCATTTGATCAAATGGACAAGTAGGAATGGTGTCTGTATATAGAATTATTATCTGTAGCGTTTGAAATGAGTAAATAGGGAAAAAAAGACGATTTAAACTTTTGGTGAATGTGTGAGAAAATAGATAACTGAAGATATAATGCATTGACATTGTAATTTGTAATGCAGTTTTATGTAGAGTGTGGGACATGTAGAAAAAAACAAAAAACCTAAAATGTTTTTTCTTACATTTATTTCATCTGGAGTAATACATACATGAAACAGTTCTGAGTATTTACAAAATAGAGACTCTCTGTGTTACTGTTTACTGTATGAAGCTTATTTTTTCAACATTTAATCTTCAGTGTGTTCTTTCTTGTTTGAAGAAATTAATTATTTGCATTGGGAGTATTTCTCTTTTTATTATTGGCAGTTCAATAAAATTTAATGAAACTTGAAATTAATAAAAATTATTTTTGAAACGGGGAATATATAGTTTCAGATGAGATGCTTACCTCAAACCCCAGCCATCTCATAAGTCTTTCAAATTAGGGTTTGTTTTTTTGCTCATTTGATCACATACTATAGGACGAGCACATGGATAATTAAAGCACTATGAATGCTCCTGTAGTTCTGTCTGAGAATTCTTTGGAATTGGAGACCAGTTGTAGTTATCCGTTGTAATATGGTTGTCAAAAATATTGTCTGCATTTCTATGATGTATTGCTCATGCAGATCTAAGATACACGCACCTCTGTGCACTGCCTTTTATCTTTTTAAAACTATGGATAAATTTGCATTTCTACATTTTTACGTGTATCCTTTACAATAATATTTAAATATCACAGTGCTGTTGTAACATGATAAATGGGCACCTAATATGCTTTGAATGACTACTGATTGTGTAAAGTCTTTGCTATGTAAATCTGATTTGTTTTTGCAAACATATAAATTAAAGGTGCTATACATAAAAATTGGCCATCTGAAGAATTCATACTTCTCCTTCCAAACAAATCAGAGCTAACATATAACTAGAAAGTGGGGGTGTCCAGGTCTATCAAAAGAAACAAGAACTGTCATTCAAATACTTGATATGTACGAACCTCAGTTACGTACCTACTAACTAACCACCTGTTTATGTTCTATGTGTACACAAGCTAGTAGTAATCACAGAGATAGGACCATTTTACCTGTCATTTTTCAACCTGGAAGCTTACTGTACTAGCTAAGCTGGCAAACAACCGTACATTTCTGCCAACTTGTAGTTCACAAAAAAAAAAAAAAAAGAAAAAGTAAACTTTAAGCTCCTCATAATAAAAATTAACACACAATTTTGTTGAGTTTGATTAGATTTTTTGTTTTTGCAGTGGCAGGCATTCTGGGGTGGGGGGCCTGAAACTTCATCCCATTACTTACCAAGAGCTGTCCAGCAGTGGAAAGAAACTCCAATGTTAACTCTTGTTTTGCTTCCATTTCTATCACGTTTTCGCTACTAAATGTGGTTTCTTGTCAAGAGCAAGAAAAATGAACCAGCAGTACTTCCATCATAATTGCCAAGAGGTGCGAATAAGCTCTTACTCTGACCTCGTAAATGCCTGAAAGCACATGACAACAACAATTACTCACTATAATTACCTCTTGAGGCACAACGTGGTACTGCAAGAGAAGATTAGCCTGGGCTTACTGGTTGACTAATTTCAGTAGATCTCTGCAACACAATACAAAGATATGCTGGACATAATATAAAACAATATTTTTCACAATACTTTGATACATTTTTAATGTATCTAACTAAAATATCCCTTCTAAATCAGATTTGTATAAACTGTGGTTCGTTGACACCCCCTAGTTGTGGATATGATCACAGCAGGATCAAAAGTCATTGAATTTGGCAGCTCCCATTGCCATGCAGGTGTCAGTAGCCAACAAAAATATTTTCACCAGTGTGGATAATTTCATCCAGGTATACATAGCAAAGCAGAGACAAGCACCCAGGTGTCTGGAGAAAGCTGCCATGTGACTATTCTCATCTGTCTATTATACAAGCTAAAATTAAGCACACGGCACAAGGAACAAAATGCAAATAAAAGGTGTTATTTCTTGCAGTGACATACATTACTCTGTGTTTCTAAACAGCTTTTCCTCTAAAATCTTTACAATGCCATTTAAGAAAACACCAAAAAAAAAAAAAAAAAAAAAAGTTGCACTTTTATATAGGTCAGTATTTACAGAATGTACACCTTCACAAGGCTAGCTAGCACACAAATACGAGTTCATTGTTTATACTATAACTCAACATACAGTCAATGGTCTGGGGAAGGATGTTTAAAAAAAAAAAAACCCTAACAGATAAAATAATATTCAAGTATGTGTGTTTTTGGAGAAAGAGATGGAGAAAAAAAACATTCTATGGAGGACAAACAGCGTAAAAGGAGGAGCATGATCACACTAGGATCTTAGCTTATATAAAATACTGCTGAAGTATAACCATAAAAACAAACTTAGATTAAAAAAAAAAAAAGACAGCTGTAAAATAATTGGAGAACACAAAAATTCTATAAGATTTAAGCCTCTTCTTGACAAATGGATAATCAGCACAAACAGCAAAGACAAGATGGAGGCCAGGCTTAATCAAGGTTTGAAAATTAGAACAGGAAATCCTTGGCTAGCTTAATTAATAAAGTTTTATTCAGGTTTATACGCATTTGTACCTACTTCGACTAGACAGAGTTGAGAGATATGTGTTTCAGTTCATGTTTAATCCACTCCAGGCAATTCAGTGATAATCGGTTCCAGTCCCTGAGAGCTTTAAATATGTTCCTTTTCAACAAAAAATATTCTTTAAATCTTCTTAACAGATAGATTATAACTTTTTGTCGTCTGGAAAACAACATGTTTTATATATAGATTTAGGTGCAGCATTAAAGCAGAGTTCTGAGACTTGTTTCTTTTCCATTTTATGGCCGATGTTTAAAAATCTTAACCTTGTTCTCTGAATAAAACAGTAGAAGCACTGGACAATTGTTTTTGTTTGCCAAAAATAACCTACACCAGCGGTACTCGATATGTGGACTCCAGTTCTAACCTTGGCTAAACACAATCTTGCTCACACAATAAAAGCTTCTGTGATGTTTTTGTTCGATTTAAGAGATGTGCTTCCCTTTATAGCACCTCACTTGCGTGGTTATGCAACTTCATTTATCAGGTCCACACAGCAGCTGTAGAACCGTATAAGAATATAATCACATGACTAGTCAATTTGACAACCTTTGAAAAGCAGCACCAGTCCTGTACTTGGAAAGACTTCGCACAATGAACCTGGCTTCAGTCAAAATTTAGTAAGGGGAACTCTAAAACTTATATTAGAGTCCCCCTGCTGTATACTGCTGATATCAGGATTCTGTGATCGACTTTTTTTTAGCGATGTGAGGGTCTTTTGCTGATTAAAAAAAATCTGTCATTGATTTGGGAAGAAATACAGATGTAAGCTGTATATATTTAATGGCTGCAGTTCAACTTTAAATCAGCATTTCTGGTTTGTTCAGGTTCTGCACTTATACAGATGGATGAATGTAACAGCCATGAAAAATCAGGCTGACCATATTCTTTGAAGTATGGCACTTCACGGTGTCTGATTTGCCTAGTACATAGTTGTGCTGCTATTGCAGTAGTCTCCTAATAATTAAAAAAATTGTAAATTCTACTTTAAAGGATAAAAAAAAGTAGCTGGGTAATTTACGCAATAAATAATAACAATAAAGGTAATACAAAATAAGTTAATAAATACATCCAGCTAGTATAACTATTGTTACACTTAATATAGTATAGTAAAATGTAAAAGAAGATATAGTAGAACACAATAGAAACTAATATAGTGGCCAAATAACAAGCTAGCAGGATTATCACATCATGAAATGTTGTAATACATAAAATAGATCTGATATCATCTTACACTGGAGGCAGTTGTTGGAGCCAAAATTTTTTTTTAGGTTATTATATATGATAACAATATATTAATACTTTTACAATCCATTGTACTAATCAGTTAGTTTTGCACCTTTGGGTAGTCGCAGTTGGCGGAGATGGATATAAAACAATAGCTACTTTTTAGGTAATTGTGCACCGTGTTGTCATTCTTGGAATAGCTAAAATAGTGGCTAACTAACAAGAAAGCTTTTTTTTTTAATTACATAAACAAAAATATTAAGCAAGTTATTTGTTTTCAAAGTCAAAGCAAATATTAGAAATCTAGTTGCAAATTTTGCAGTTAGCTACTGTCAGTTTATAAAATGAATATTTAAAATAGATGTTGTGAAAATGCTAGCTAACTAACAAGCTAGCAAGGTAACACAGCAAGGCATGCATTACTCAATAAGAAAACTCAGTAAGATATTGCCTTGCTAGCACTGAATACAATAAGAATTTGACTCTTGCTAGCATTACACTAAGGGGTTGGTCTTAATTGGAGTAGTTTGAAATTGAGAGCTTGCTAAATTGTTAGTTAGTGAATATAATTCTATTAAATAAAGGAATAAAAATCTGTGTAGCATTAAATGATATAGCTAAAAAGAGAAATATGTTGCTGAATAGTGGTACACTGAGGAGTTATTCTTAGAGAAGCCAAAATAAATCGTTCGCTAGCTAGCTTTCACTCATTTTATTTTACTTTGTACGCAAAAAATATAAGTTTGTGGTTATTCAGCTTTTTATTACTTTTATTCTATGTATTAATTTATTTCATAGGTACAGTAGCTGGTTATCTTTACACTGCAGGGTCATCCTTGGAGTAGTTAAAAATATATAACTAGCTGGCTGGGTATTAAGATATTATCACACTATCATGTAGTATCAGTATAGAATGACCTGATTGTTTACTGGGAAGCCATTACTGGGTAAATATAGATGGATAACACGAACTTGTAACAACCTGTAACTGCATTTTGCAATGCTGTCATTATTTTGTAGCAGATAAGGGTACTGGAACCAAGAACCACCTTCATTTAAATAGAAAAGAAGGGAAAAAACAAAAACCTTAGTATAGTAGACTTACTGTGAAGGTTACTCCAGAACATGAAGATAACACGGTCCCAAAATAAATGGTTGCCAATGACATGTACAGAATTTTCAGATCTTTATATAGAAGTCTATCACAATCAGTCCAACAGCAAGACTCCACTGGACGAACAGGATTAGCATCATCATATAAAAGAAAAAAGAACAAAAGGAGTTTTTCGAAGAATAATCACATCCTCTGCTACAGTCCGTGCCATGATGTATTTCAAGCTGCTTTGTCAGGTGTGAGAGCGGTTTCGGGCCTGAAGCAGTTCTTTCGACAGACAAGCCGCAGTCCCGACGCATGTCAGTGATGAGGAGAGGAGGTCAGTTTACAGGCTTGTATTCATTATAACACTGTGTGTGTGTTTGGGGCAAAATGTGAAATGTATAAGGACAGAAAAGTGTGTGTGGACACATAGTCCAACTTTCCAAAGTGAGTGTGTGAGCCTCTATCTGTGTGTGTTTACTTAAAGAACACACTCATATAGAGCTACTCACAATGTACTGTGTGTGCGTGTGTGTGCGTGCGTGTGTGTGATGCACAGTAATTCAAATATGTGTGTAATCACTTGAAACTGTTTTACCAGGACAGAATGTGCACATATAAGTCTCTCCCTCAGTATGTGTGTGCTATGTGTGTGTGTGCGTGTGTGTGCATGCCCTAGTGTGTGCCTTCAGCCTCGTCCCTGTTTCTTCAGTAGTTGGATCCGGTTGTGACAGTAGAATTTAATTGCTCTCCAGTCACGCTGGTTGCTCACCAGTAGGGGACAGTGCTGCAAACATCGCTCGCAGTCTGCCTTTGCCGGGACACGCAGCTCCACGATGTTTCGTTTCAGGTGCGTTTCCACAGCGACTCGCTCCGCTTCCGACCATGGCCTTTTCAGCACGCCACGCTTGCCTGAAACATGCAGAAAATATTCTGTCATGATATGTTTATTCATTCACTTTCCAGTATATAATAAATAATCATGAAATACAACATATCTCTTAGAAATAAAATGGAATCTGCCTTGATGGCCTCTTAAACTATTTGCTTACTCCTCTATGTAAATGTCAATGACTTTACCAGGTGCATTGACATTAGTAAACATCGCCATCTTGAGGCAAGAGTGTGGTACTATAACAAAAACGGGGGCCGTCAGCCCAGACAAGGACAACACAAGCAGTAAAAAAGGTTGTTCCTGTGGTTGCACAGCCTTCTTATTTATATTGTAAACAGACACAGAACCAAAACAGGTGAATTAAAGATAATAAACCCATGAGCTGGGGTGGCTTGAACTAATAGTACAATCTAAAACACGTCAGCTAATTACTAGTGAACGAACACCTTTAAACATGTACAGAAATCTGATTTCCAATTTCCAGTCACAATCAGTTTTCACTTTAAATGTACCATAACTTTCATCATTCGCAACTGCTTGCTACCTTACTCATGCCATCAATTGATGTTCTATGCATGATAAGGAGCTGTAAATGCTACAGCTTGTCCAAAATCCTGTGTTTTAAAGCATTAACCGTCACACCACAAACTAGATGAGACACAAATTACTCATGTAATTCATGCTAGTTAATCACCTGGTAGGGTGAAGGGATGAGAGCATTTTCAAATCAGCAAGTCCAAGCATGTTACATAACTCTGTACAAGATAATTATGGTGTAAAGTAATTTTAAATTGAACTGATTTCGATGCAGATGTTCTGGTACACAGAACAAATTCAAATTTTATTTGTCACATACAAATTATACACAGTACAATATGTAGTGAAACTGCAAAGAATGTGATCTGACCGGATTTCATTTGGGCGCTCCGCCTCTTGTGAGAACTTGAAGGGGAGGGCGTGGTGGGAGAGGGGACAGGACTGGCGCCGTTTTTAGGTCGCCCCCGCCCGTTCACTCCTGCTGACTTTCCCACCTCTAGTCTCTCATTAGTCTCCTCTCCGTCTCCATCCGACTCCTCCGAGAAAGAATCCGCAGAATTCCCAGACATTACTGAACAACAACAACAACAACAAAAAAAATCATCATCATAATCATTTTAATCTGTAGGTTCCAAACAAGATGTGATGTATTCATTTTGCATATATTCCATTTTTTAAAATGTATTAATTTTTTACTCTCACCGTCCAGCTCGAGGCAGATGTGTTTTAGGCTCATCCCTCTGAACAGCACCCCGTCTCTCTCCCCGTAGAGCACCACACGGCCCACTCGGCCCATCAGCGCCGGGTCCTGGCCGATCCTGGCGCAGGTCTGCGTGACATGATACTCGCTGTGCAGGAAGTGCTCAAGCCTCTCCTTCTCCCTCTCATCCATCAGGAGGAGCTGGGTGAGGATGGCGACTTGCCTTCGAGTGCGAGGTGACGTCAGTGCTGCAGGGTTTTTCGCTCCACTAGAACGCGCTAATCCACGCAACAGGTCCGTGCCACGAAGAGGGGTGGCGGGAGAATGATATGGTCGAGAAAACACGTAAGGGCTTTCAGGATCGACGTTCACATCCGTGGACGTCTTCAGAAGCAAGTCGAGGCAGGATTCAGAGTGAGGTGGAAGGATTAGCGGCTGGACCCTACCGCGCTTTCCTAAAACGCCAACACGGGGTCTGTGGTATAAAACCTGGCGCTCAAAAGGGGACAAGGATGCTTCGAAGGGAGAGCTGGAGCACGAAGAAGGAGTACTGCGGTTGCGGTAGTCGTTTATACTCAGTTTTGCCATCTCACACTCGCGATGACGGTTATAGAGGATGAGCAGCGCCAGGCTGGAGTGGCAGAGCAGGCGCCAGGCCTCTGCCGAGCTATTGGAACGTGAGAGCGAGAGGAAGGATGTGTGCTGCTGACGTCGAAGATATAAAACCAGGGTGGACAGAGAGGACAGGAGGGGGGATACATGGGAGCGGTGAGAGCTGAGGAAGAGAAAGTGAATACTTGAAGGCATAAGAAGACTGATAGGATGTTAAGTATATGATCTGGTAGAAAGATCAAAGGGAAAAAAGAAACCATCCCTTTCATTATTCAGTACATATCATAAGCTTAATGTACAGATGTTGTATATTTATATATTTTATTTATAAAAAAAACAGTACAAAGCCACACTATAAACACTACTGAATACCTTGCACCATTCTTCTCCTCTCCACTATCATCCTTCATTTCAGTCAGATCCAGCTCCTCGTCTTCTACGGCCTCCTTTTCCTCCTCTTCGTTTCGGCCTGGGGTGGGGGGAGCTTCCTCTTTTGCTGGTTCCATCTCCTCCTGTTTCTTTTGCTTCTCTTCTTTCTCCTTCTTTGGCCGTCGCCGCCTTTTGGCCGGAGGACTAGGGGACTTTTTCACAGCTGCTGCCACAGGCGCCGCATTCTTCCTGGTTGGGGTTGAGAGAGGGGTGGGGCTCTTTTTGGATAAAGGGCGACGTGAAGGAGGAGAGAGGGAGAGAGAGAATGACATGGCCGCCGAACTGGAACCAGTTGAGTCACGCGAGAAGAGATTTGGGGTGGCTGGAGAAGAGGAGGACGCAGAGGGCTGTGGTGAGCTGAAGGGGTGGGAGCTGCGTGTGTGAGCTGAAGATGGCGGATGTGAAGTTCGAGGGCCGTGTGACAGCTCCATGGCATTCCGGATTTCCGGTTGTTGATCATGGTGCTTTTCAAGATGTCGTGCCAGAGAACGGAAATGGCGGCCACAGTGTGGACAGTGTTGCTTCCTGCTTGTGCTGCGACCAATGTTAATGTTTATGTTATTGTTTATGTTTGTGGTGGGCGGGGCTAACGGTGTCTGGAAAGGCGAGGAGGACGGAGGAAAGGAAATAGGGCTGGGCTGCGACTTCTTTTTGGCCAAATTATTCGGCGTTTTCCGCTTCTTTCGCCTCCGCATCATGCGACCCCTCAGCTCTTCCAAGTCCTCCTCCTCTTCATCGTCCTCTTCCTCATCTTCCTCTTCTTCTTCATCTTCCTCTCGGTCTGAATCACTGGCCTCAGAGCGAGAAAGCGGAGAGGAGGAAGGAGAGAGGGACCACGATGGAGTGAGGTAGTCTGATACTGTAAGAGACAGAGGGAGAGAAGGAGCTGCCTCCTCCTCCTCCAGAGACAAGCAGGCAAGAATGCTGAATAATTACTACACGGTTAGTTACATTGACATCATATATGGAAATAATAAAACATGAACAATTTGAAGCAGATGAGCCAAAGTACCTTGATATATTTATTAGACATAAACATGTATAAATTTAAGTTATAATAGTTATGTTTAGTACATGGGAATGGCATGATCTGATTGTTTTCCCATCTCAGGATAGCTAAGAATCCACTGAGCCTCCTGATTATTTTAGTATATACTACATGGGCAGAATCATCATCATCATCATCATCATCATCATCCACATCACGCATGATGATCGGGGTTCCCTCCAGCTCTACATTTGGCAAGGAACTGCAGCGGGTGTAGAAAAAAGCAGCGAAAAAGGTGCTAACCTGAGGCCACGAGGTAAGAAGGCTGCCCTCTTCCATACTTACATCCTGCAACAGCAGCTGACAGACTCAAGTGAGACTCAACTCAATAAGTCATGTGCTGAGGGAGCAACTTGCATGAAAACGCAAGCAAAAAGTGCACTAAAATTAAATTAGCTTTTTTTTCATCATAACACAGGTGATCTCAGAGTCCATGAACCAAGCTAAGCACTCTCTCGTTAGCGGCATCCGTTTAGCCTACCCGAAGTTAAGTATATACTACACAGAATCGAAAGTAAGCAGTGCTCTGTAAAGCTGTTTTCGTATATACTATTTGGAAACCCGCATACAAAACAAACTAAAACTAGATTTTTATGATTTTATTTAGATATACTACATCAAAGGGAAATTTGCTTCTGCACTTAACCCATCCAAAGTGAGTGCGTGTGTACACACACACACAATTTCAGCACCCAGAAAGCAGTTTGGGTTAGGTGCCTTGTTCAAGCGCACTTCAGCCGGGAAGGTGGAGGAAGGGAGAGGTGCTGCTCCCTCCATCACACATTCTTCCTATCGGTTTGGGAATTGAATCAACAATTTTACGGTCCCAACCCGCTTCTCTAACCATTAGACCATAACTGCTGCCCTGGGTAATTTTGCCATTGCAAAACATGATCTGGATAAGTAACAAACTGTGAGTGTCCATCATTTTCACTGAATCATTATGTACTCTGCATAAGCTTAAACATTTTTTATTCTGAGAAAATGGACCAATCAGATTGCCTTGTTCCTAGGTAGTATATACGCCACTAGATATAATTCTTGAAGCTAGTTTGTTTTTCATGTTTTATGCAGTATACACTAAAACAATTTTCAGTGAGAGGTTCAGTGGATATCGCTGAATAGTACCCTTGATGTTCTGAGACAGAAAGGCTAAAATCTCATACTTTAATGATTTACTATATAATAAACAGGAAACTGCTTCATAATCCATATCATTATATAGTAAACACAGATTATCAGTAATATGTATACAAGTGTGATTCATCACCTTCTTAATATTGCTGTCTGGATTGAAGGCGCATTCAAAGCCACGTGGCGATACAGAGCGATGAAAAGCCTGGAAACGTAACAGACAACAATTAGACATACATTAAAACACCTGAAACCACTGAAAAAAACTAATAATTTCGAAGTATGATTTTTATTATTACCAGCGCATTCTCTCCCCATTCAGCCAAGTTGTAGTCCACCGTGATTTCTTCACCCTTGGCAATGTCTCTGATTGCTATGACGACCAGTCGCACCTGGCTCCCACAATGCACCTCTCTGATCCTGCAGTTAGGCGGTAGAGGGGGAAAGAGCACAGGGCCACGAACACCGCTGGCACCTTCTTCGCCTAGCTCTGATACGCTGTAAACGTATTCGTATACACCCACAAACATCAGCTCAGTCACAGCCTCAAGCTCAGTTTCAGCTGGTGATGGATTTGATCCTAATGGATCAATCAATAAAAGCTTACCAAAGCTGAGACGGATCAGCGAGATAGTATGGACTGCCAGAAGGGGGAAGTCGATCCTCTGCTTCATCTGGGTACTGCCCTTCACCTGTAAAACAAAGGAGCGGAGCGGATGTCATAATTCACTGTATGCTAAATCCAGATTGTTGCCACAGTTGAGAACCATTTCCCCAGGGGCTTCAGGGGCTACGCATCAGAGTCTCCTTATGCAACTGGATCCTGGACTTCCTAACAGGGAGACCACAGGTGGTGCGGATTGGGTGTGTGACCACCACACTGACGCTCAGCACCGGTGCCACCCAGGGATGTGTGCTCAGCCCCCTGCTGTATACCTTGGCCACCCACTACTGTACGATCACACACAGCTCCAACACGGTCATCAAATTTGCAGACAACACCTCCATCATTGGCTGCATTTCAGATGGAGACGAGTCTGCTTACAGAGCAGAGGTGAGTGCCCTGACAACAACCTGCTGCTCAACACCAGCAAGACCAAAGAGCTCATCGTGGACTACAGGAGACTGCAGGGTGAAGGTCACACCCCTATCCACATCGAGGGGAAAGAGTCAGTTGCTTCAGGTTCCTGGAGATCAACATAACTGAGTATCTGAGCTGGTCACATCACAAAGCAGCTAGACAACGACTCTTCTTTCTTCGGCAGCTGAAGAGGTTTGACACGGACTCCAGAATACTCACCAACTTCTACCGATGAGCCATCGAGAGTATTCTGTTTGGCCGCATCACTACCTGGTACGGCAGCTGTACTGCTCTGGGCTGCAAAACTCTACATGAGGGTGGTCAGATCAGCACAATGCATCACCAGGACTGAACTGCCAGCCATCCAGGACCTCTACACTCAGTGCTGTAGGAGAGGAAGGCCCAGCGGATCCTCTCTGATACCAGCCACCCCAGCCACACACTCTTCATGCTCCTGCCGTTGGGCAGACAGTACAGTGGCATCCGGACTTTAACCAGCAGATTCAGGGACAGTTTGTATCCACAAGCCACCAGGCTACTGAACTGCTGAAATACTGGACAACCTGCACACTTTTTGCACACCCATTGTACACACTGTACATGCGCACACTATCTCTGCACAACAACCACTTCAGTATTTTTCTATTAGTATTCTGTTTTTATTCTATTGTGTATACAACCACTTCAGCATTTTTCTATTAGCATTCTGTAATTAACATATTAACTATATATTAGTTTCTTTTTTTTTTTAAAAAAACCTTCATTTTTTAAAAATTACATTTTTAAATGAAGGTTTTTGTTAAGGGAGAACAAAAAACAAAGCCTACATGGCCCTGTGTGAAAAAGTGATTGACCTCGAAACCTAATAACTGGTTGGGCTACCCTTAGCAGCAACAACTGCAATCAAGTGTTTGCAATAACTTGCATTGAGTCTTTTACAGCGCTGTGGAGGAATTTTGGCCCAATCAGCAGAATTGTTGTAATTCAGCCACACTGGAGGGTTTCTGAGCATGAACTGCGTTTTTAAGGTCATACCACAGCATCTCAAAAGGATTTAGGTCAGGACTTTGACTAGGCCACTCCAAAGTCTTCATTTTGTTTTTCTTCAGCCATTCAGAGGTAGACTTGCAGGTGTACTTTTGGATCATCGTCCTGCTGCAGACCCCAAGTTTCAGCTTGAGGTCAAAAACAGATGGCGGGACATTCTCCTTCTGGATTTTTTGGTAGACAGCATAATTCATGGATCCATTTATCACAGCAAGTCTTCCAGGTCCTGAAGCAGCAAAACAGCCTCAGACCATCACACGACCACCACCATATTTTACTGTTGGTATGATGTTCATTTTCTGAAATGCAGTGTCTTTTACACCAAATGTAATGAGACACACACAGTTCAACTTTATCTCGTCAGTACACAGAGTATTTTCCCAAAAGTCTTGGGGATCATCAAGGTGTTTTCTGGCAAAATTGAGATGAGCCTTAATGTTCTTTTTGCTCAGCAGTGGTTTTCATCTTGGAACTCTGCCATGCGGGCCATTTTTGCCCAGTCTCTTTCTTATGATGGAGTCATGAACACTGACCTCAACTGAGGCAAGTGAGGCCTGCAGTTCTTTGGATGTTGTGGGGTCTTTTGTGACCTCTTGGATGAGTCATCGCTGCACCCTTTGGGTAATTTTGGTCAATCGGCCACTCCTGGGAAGGTTCAATACTGTTCACTATTTTCGCCATTTGTGAATAATGGCTCTCACTGTGGTTCATTGGATTCCGAAAGCTTTAGAAACAGCTTTATAACCTTTTCCAGACTTACAAATCCCAATTACTTTCTTTCTCATTTGTTCCTGAACTTCTTTTGATCTCGGAATGATGTCTAGCCTTTAAGAATCTTTTGGTCTATTTCACTTTGTCAGACAGGTCCTTTTTAAGTGATTTCTTGATTAAGAACAGGTGTGGCAGTAATCTGGCCTGGGCGTGGCTACAGAAATTGAACTCAGGTGCGAGAAACCACAGTTATGTTTTAACGGGGGTGGGAGGGTGTCGTTAATCACGTTTTCACACAGGGCCATGTAGGGTTTTTTTTTCCTCAATTAATAATAAAAAAACTATTAAAAACTGCATTTTGTGTTTACTCGTGTTGTCGTTGACTAATATTTAAATTTGTTTGATGATCTGAAACATTTAAGTGTGACAAACATGCAAAAAAAATAAGAAATCAGGAAGGGGCAAACACTTTTACACCACTTTGTGTGTGTGTGTGTGTGTGTGTGTGTGTCTTATCGATCTTATCGAGGTCTTGAGTCGATTTTCTGTAGAAAATGATTATATATCATTAATAATTTTATGTGCAATATTTGTTCCTTAAATGCAATTTAGAGCACCCCCCGACGAGTCCAAGAATTTCATTACAGGTATTGATGTTTCATTATCATCTGTCTATGACAAATAAATTGTAACTTGAATTAGGCAAACTAGATACTATTCCTTCCCCCAGTCCTTAACATAAGCGGTTAGTGATTCCACTAAAGAGTGGGTGCTGTGCTGAGAACGGTTCATTGGCTGTTGAAATACAAAAACAAACAAAAAAAGATAATACTGACATCATGTATTATTTTCCTGTGACAGCTCTCCCATAAATGTTTTATTCATTACAATAGAACAAGGGTTTATTGTACGGTAATTGAAAACTATTGATCCAACAAGTGTGTGTATATATACCTGGGCTGTAACTGTGCTCAGACAAACTTTCCTCTTCATCTTCGGTCACATATGCACGATCGCACACCTTCACAGGAGTGCCTTTTCTCTTTCGGCCACATACTCGCCTGCGAAGTGACAAACCGGTCAACACTTTCACTATCCATCACAAATACTGCCTATACTTCTACAGATCATTTTTAATTTTAAACATCTACAAGTTCATGCTACCCATTTGCACAGATCACCCCAGAAATATGGTTCTAAAAATCATCTCAGGGCCTAGACATACATGGTCATGATTCAATAAATTTTAAGCACACGTGTGACTGAAGTGATGATACAAATCTTGTAGATGATATAATGCCAAATTGCATCTCTGCAGTCTCATACAGTTTTCATGCTATAACATGCACATAAACCTCAGGATGTAAGGATCCTTTAATAAGACTATGAACTTTAAAATTACTATGTGTAGGGAAAACAATAAGAAAATAATGCATGTGTGTTCACAAAGTATACATTCATACATACATACATATAGTGTGTATGTGTGTGTGTGTGTGTCAATGCTATAGGTCATAAATAATTTCTGATCATGCACTGTAGGCATGAAATGGCAGTACTTTTCGCAGAAGCACGTTAAGTTGTAATAAAAAACAGTAAAATGATTTGCTTTGGATATAAACATTACCCATGCACATCACCAGCTAGCATAGCTACAGGTAACGACAGAGCTAAAATAGCCCATTGAATGTTTTATATTTGCTTGATAATAATACACCACGCAGTGCATCTTAAAACATTTCGAATGACAAAACCAGGATTTGCAGTCTGAAAATGAACAGAACACTGAACATTTTTTAAAAGAAATCTGTTCACCCTTTAAATACGGGCTGCTGCTTTTATCTGAACAAGAGAAACAAACAAGCTAGCTTAGCATGCTAGCTAATTGTAATGAAACCATTTGAGTGGTTACGGATAGAACGAAACAGTTCTATAAAAAATATCCTAGCGTCCCGTCTCAGACACGGAAAACGGATTTTTTTCACTAACCCCCGGGGTGGCGGAGGTTTGCCACCGTCTCCATCGCTGTCGAGAGTCGGTGGCTCTCGATAGTCGAAAGGCGACCGTACGTTCTCCGCCATTAGGGCTCCGGTAAAGACTCCACTGCGCATGCGTACTCCGCCATTAGTGCTGGTACATACCTAGCCGCTCCGGTAAAAGACTGCCGCGCATGCGCATTTCATAAGTAGGACTAGATTGACGTCTTGCGTCTTGAAGAGTTAAGTTTTTATGTCCCTCAAAGCTACAAGATTTTATATCTTAGAGTTTAAGTGTCTTACCGTACAGTGGGAAAAATCCCCGTTCTATATAGTAAGCAAGAACCAAAAATCTCTGAAAGTTCCCTGTGTATGCTGCACCACACACCCTTAAAAAGGTTAAATTCTAAAAAATGATGTGATCTACGGAAGCCCTGAATGGATGTGCATTTATGCATTTCCCCCTCTATTTTCTCAAGATAATGTTTAAATTTCATTTGTTTTCCCTGACCTGGTTAGTTATGTTTCCATACATAACAGCGGCTGTTTTCTCATGATATCAGGATCATTTTCTCAAAATGTGAAGGTAACAAATCTTTGTTTCCCCATGATAATGACATAAATAATATGATATAGATAACAAAACATTGTGTGTCCTATGCTTTTCAGTCTTCCTGTGAGCGCCCTGATCTCGGAAGTGAAACAGGGTCGGGCCTGGTTAGTACTTGGATGGGAGACTGCCAGGAGAACTCTATGAGAATAGAGTAGCCGACTATCAACCAAGAGAGATGGCATAAGACAAGACAAGACAAGACAAATGTATCCTATAACAATAGGCAACATACTGTCAGAGAAGCAGATGTATAGTTCACCGCATCAAATTTCTCCTCAATCAAGTCCTGAAATAACTTCATGACCAGCTATAAATAACTCATTACCACTAGAAAAAAAAATTAATTACCCAATTATTACAAGAAAATAACATCAATATATTCAAGATCACAGGAAAACAAAATTTATCTTAAGAAAAACAGTTTTGTTATCTTGAGAAAATTATATATTTAACCCATTATCTTGAGAAAACGTAGGAAAAAAACACGAATGCATGTACACTTACATAGTAATTACTATACCACATACTCAACTTTTTTTACTTTATAGCACAAATCAGACAAATCACAGATATGGAAGAAAAATACTTTTATTAGAATATTGAATACTGAATATTCCATCTTTGTAAAAAAAAAAAAATACTTCAAACATTTTTTTTTTCTTTTTCCAGCCTTCTCAAATAGCAGTAGACGATCACCTTTGCAGGCTGGAGCCTTGTTATAAACCAGTTTTTTTTTAAATTTCCACTCTAAATTTTCAAATTGATCTGGATTGTTTGCTGGCCGTGTCATTAAGGTAATATACATTTACAGGAGAACTACTTTATCACTGCAATGTGCAACCCCATATTATGAATGAGTTGAGAAATTTGATTATTTTCTTCTGGCAGTCATCCCTGTACTGTTAAAAATACAGTTAATAATATATCTTAAATGATATAGTAAATAATTATATAGGTATATAAAATCACCAATGTGCAACTAGAGAATGGAACACAAACAGATATACGACTGATTTTAATCAATCGTATGTCTGTCTGTGTCAATATCAATATCAATATGAACAGGGCTGGGTCAGGCCGGATCAATATCAACAGTGCTGCAGGACCAGATAACATGTCGGGCTGGACCCTGAAATCATGTGCAGACCAGCTGGTATGAGTTTTCCTGGACATTTTCAACCTGTCACCTCCAGCTCGCTACAGCCCCTGTCTACCATAAGTCCTAAACCATTGTGCTTGTGTACAAAAAAAAAATCAACCACTATCTGCCTCAACGATTATTGCCTGGTTGCCCTGACCCTGGTAATCACCGGAAGTGCTTTAAGAGGATCCTCCTTAACCACATCAAGGATGTTATCCTTGCTATTCTGGACTTTCTTCAGTTCGCTTACAGGGAGAACCGCTCTATGGAGGATGCTGTCTCGCTAGTACTCCACACAGCCATGACCCACCTGGACCGCCCCAACACTTATGTCAGGATGCTATTTGTGGACTTCAGCTCAACTTTTAACACTATTCTCCTGGACAACCTGGTATTGAAGCTTTACAACCTGGGACTGTCAGCTTCACTGTGTTCCTGGATCAGAGACTGAAAGAATTTATCTCTGGCCAGTCTGCTCGTCTCTCTGTCTCAGATCTAGGAGCTCCGGAGCAAACACAACAACCC
>JAOUQZ010000032.1:2640761-2654264 GCA_028564935.1 Neosilurus hyrtlii
CCACGCAAGCACAGGGAGAACATGCAAACTCCACACAGAAACACCCAAGCTGGGAATCAAACCCAGGACCTTCTTGCAGTGAGGCAGACGTGCTAACCACCGCGCCACCGTGCCACCCCTCAGTGACATGTTCATTCTAATTAAAGATGGGAGACACGGCTTGTACCTTTTATTCTCTGTGAGCATCCTTTGTCTCGCCGCCTCCCTCTTTCTCCTCTTCTGTCCTCCTCGTATGCACCCCCAGGTTTCACCCTCTTCATGAAAGTAAAAGTTCTGCATCAATAAAAAGTACAAAAACTCTCTCAACCCACATCTTGAGAGGGCAGCGACTTATGAGCAATAAAACAATAAATACAAGAAAAAAAGTTAAAGTGAGAGGAACAAAAGGAGTTAAAAATACGGGAAAGGTAGGAGCGACTAAAAAAAAAACACACACACACACACACAAACTTACTGTATGTACTAAAAAGGTTGTGCACTCTAACATTTTGTTGGAGCACATTTAGCCTTGTTTAGAGCGTGCAATCAACATAACATCCAACCAACAACATCACATAATTTATTTCCATACAGGGTTTATTTCTCCACTGATATCTTGAACAGAGCTAAACACTCCATAAGTCTTCTCCAGCACATCCCAAAGACTTTCAATAGAGTTAAGGTCAGGACCCAGTGGTGCCAGTTCATGGCTGAAAATGGTTCCTAGTGCACTCTGAACCACTCCGCGTCCCAATTTTAAATCTGTGCTATCAGGAAAGGGAAAAGTCCATTGCTTGTATAACCTGGTCATCAGCGGACATTGTTTTATGAATACTGAATACTGAATACTGTTGCCGAGCTTCAACCTGACCAACTGGAGCAACAGCACCATGGTGATTATGCACCGTAATCAAGGCTAAATGCAGTCCAGTAATATAAAGTGTGGGACATTTTTGTGTGGGCAGTGTATAAAGGCGATATGTCTGGTATATTCCAGTTTCAGACAAGAAATTTTCACCACATTCATTTTTGAAAACAATCCATAATACATACTAGTTTTTGCTCAATGAAATACAATCTGCCTATCTATTGGTGCACTTCTGTACCTGCTACACTGAAATGGCATTCCTTAGATTCTCCTCTTCTAAATCCATCACGAGAGCCCTCATCACCAGCACACGGCGCACCTCTGGAGAAAGTTCAGTCAGGAGCAAGAGGAAAGGTACATCGCTGCTACCTGTATAAGTGCCATGACATCTTACTGGCTTCTCATTACCCTGGTTCAACATGTCTTCTGTCAGCAACCTGGGAATTATGGCTACACTGCTCTGCGAAAAGGCCAAAGATCTGCTGCGCTTTGTCTGTTTCAGTGGTATCCATTTCCTGCAAACTGGTGAGGGCGGCATGTGTTCCACCTCTTGCTTGGGTCCCTCAAGGGAGGCCGAGGAACCGGCAAGAGTGTTGGGTTTGGAAGTGATACAGTTTTCAGGAGTCAACAGTGGTCAGGAAACTGGAACGTCTCACTCAGAAGGTTTGACGTGCCTGGGTGCTGTCCGAATCCCTTGGATCTGGAGCACAGAGTGTCTAAAGCTGAATTGCTGAAACTGTGTAAAACATGAGCTTTATTATCATGTAGGATGCCTTTTCCCCCTCATCTCCTTGCCTAGTTGCTGCAAGGCCTGCTGCGACATTTTCTTCTCTACCTCAGCAGTCGGGTCAGGGATCTCCTGCAGGTGTTTATACACTGCTGTGTGTCTATTTTCAGCAATGTCTACCAGGAGCCTGCAGTCCAGGTGAACTAACTTTGGAACGTGCTTCATATTTTGAGCCTCATAATAATGCAGCAGGTGTTGCTGACGTGTCAGGTACTGTGACAGTGTGACAGCATGCACTCATGGGTCAACAGAACACAGTGCAGTGGTGCTACAAAGCATGCAAACTCGCGCGCACACAGAGTAACTGGCCTCATATCTGTATTGAGCTTGCTTATGTCTATAAGCACTCCTGGAATAAATCCTGTGCTAAATTTTCTACATGACCACGTGCATATTTCCTATGGCCCCTGTGACCTTGAATTTGGGTCGAGGCAACCCAGTTTCGATAGGTATGAATTTGAAAATAACACTGAAGCCTTTTCTAAATTTTACATGACCATGTACATATTTCTTATGGCCCGTCACCTTGAAATTAGGTCAAGGTGACCCAGTTTGAAAAGGCATGAAGATCTTGACACTAAGTATAACAGGTATGAATTGAAAATCGATCCGACAAAAACAAACAAATAAATAAATAACAATGTGCCATTTTTGATTAATTGACCTCTATGACCTTGAAACATAGGTCAGGGTGACCCAGATTCGATAGGCTGTTAGGGAATGCCATTCAACATAAATATAAAAGAAACCCATAAAGAACTGGCACTGCTAGTGTTAATAAAAAGGGTCTGCAGCAAATGACCCAGTAATCCTGTAAACACACTTAGATAAATTTATTATGTAAAGATACTAAATGATAACTAGAGAAGTTCCTGATTACACTGAGAAATTATTCATTAACAACTAATCTAATAATCATGCAGAGACTACCGCACTATGCTTGACAACTGACAACTTGATATTATTTGGCCTGTCATGAAATAAAAATTTTTATTTTTAAGCAGATCTTTTTATAATAAAAGGAATCGATGGCATGATGATATCAATTATCATGAGTCATAACACTCCTGTTATTGTTATACTACAATAAAGACAAGTGACTCAAATGAAACCAATTATTTTCCAAAGTTTTAAACTGAGTGACAACTGAGAAGAATGTTGTGTGTAGCATCATAAAATTATCACTTAGCAATATCATATTTACATGGACTTGCCAGCAGAAGTCACTGTTAAGTCACAAGTTTGCAGCATTCTGCATAGAGGATGCAAATTGGGCTGGGGCATTGGGGCAATATGCTGATGGGGTGAATTTTGGCTGACATATGTAAAACCAAAATATCTAAATATCAGACAGGAATACATGAGGTGAGAAAAAAAAAACCCTAAAACAAATTTTTTGATAAACACATGAGACAGTGTATAATTGACAAAAATTAGAGCATATTACACTGATAGATCAATAGCCTAACTTACTTGACTTACTGTATTCCTGTAGACTCCCAGTGGAGCGAAGGGCCGCAACCATCGCGCCAACGGACTCTCTTCTGGACAACCCTCCTCAGCCGGGCCCACATCCATCCGGCTGCCTTGGCTTCGTTCTCGACTCTCGACGGTCCTTCTCCAGGTCTGTCTAGGTCTTCCAACTCTCCTCTTCCCCTGCGGGTTCCAATCCAGAGCTTTGCTCTGTGATGTTGTCAGCTGGTCTGCAAAGTGTGTGCCCTATCCTGCCCCACTTCTGCTTCTTTACGTCCTGGCTGATTGGTTTCTGGTTGGTTCTCTCCCAGAGGTTGGTGTTGGATATCTTTTCAGGCCACCTGATATTAGGGATATGACGCAGGCATCGGTTGATGAAGGTTTGGAGTTTGTTGTTGGGTTTTGTTTCTCTCCAGGTCTCAGAACCGTACAGGAGGACTGTGCAAAAGAAGGTCTTCTTGGTGTTGATCTTTAAACTAGTCTTCTCTGCCTCCTCTTTGAGTCTTGTCAGCTTTGTCTGCGCCTGTTGATGTGTATGTGACAGAAGGCCGATGTCATCTGCAAAGACCAGATCCTCCAGCAGCTTAGTAAAGGTCCATCGAATGCCTGTATTGTTTTCCGTGGTAGTCTTTCTCATGATCCAGTCAATGACCATCAGAAAGATCCTGACTGACTTGGCTTGCATTAATTATTGCATTAATCCAGAACTCAATCCATGTGGTATGATCACAGCTATGAATATAAGGATTTATAAGGCTTCAAGCACTGCCAAGTCAATCAGAATTCAGAACTTTTATCATTCAAATTTATAATCTGTCCCTTCTGATATTTATGTGATTGCGTTTTTATGCATCAGATGTGCATGATCCAACTCCTAACGTTTACTGTGTGTAAAACAAATTTAATTAAATATTCAATAATATTCTCATGCATTTCCCTATAAATAAACTGTTAGTGAACTATTATTGTTCTTTATATTAAATGTGCTACAGTTGTACAAATAAGTGTTTTGAATAATTTTTTATTTCTTAGATATATATGAAGTAGCAAGATTTTTTGGGTTTGAGAACAAAATTACTTAAATTGCACAGGTTTGGATTGGGGGGACTGGAGCCTTTATCAGCCGACATTGAGCAAAGGCGGGGTTCACCCTGAACAGCTATCCATACCCTAACAGGGCCAACAAACACAACCATTCACACTTAGACACACAGCTTGGGGTGATTTGGACATCCAATCAGCCTAATGTGCATGTATTTGCACTGTGGAAGAAAACTGGAGTACTCAGAGAAAACCACACAACCACAGGGAGAACATGCAAACTGCATAGAGAAACACCCAGGACTTGAACCCAGGATGTTCTTGCTATAAGGCAAACATGCTAGCCACTACGCCTCCATGCCACCCTATAATAACAACAACGTCTTGGTGGTAGCGATTTAATAAAATCTTATTACTTAATTCAAGAATATAAGCACAAATAAAAATAACCTGTTCTTCCAAGCCCCTTGTGACAGTGAATTGCCATTGTTTCCTCTTACACAGCAAAAGACACAACCTTCACCATGCCTAAGATTGTTGTAAGGGATGCTACCCCATAGTCTTTCCATCCAAAGTTGTAGAAATAGACTAAAAGGTACATAAATATCAACAATCACCTGAATAATGATACTAACATGGGAAATAGACATGTTGCTTGTTCCATATAAACAAAACAATGTAATTTTCACATCTTGAAAGCCCTTTGCTCCTGCTGATGATCCACATGGACCTAGATATACACTCCGAGACTGTGAGGACACCTGTTAACTGCTGGTGATATAAACTCTTGCTTAAATGATCTAGGACTTGCCGTAGTGGTATAACCAACTGGACTTCATGTTGGACTATAGTAAAGTTTCTGCTACATGGTATGTATTTTTATCTGGTTTCACCCAAATAAGGATGGATTTCCCTTTTGAGTCTGGTTCCTCTCAAGGTTTTTTCCTTGTGTCAACTGAGGGAGTTTTTCTTTGTCATCGTCACCGTGGGCTTGCTCATTGGGTATGGGTAGGGTTTGTAGAAGAAATGTTTAAATTCTTCATCAAATTTGTTTTTACTATACAAAGCTGCTTTTTACGACAATGTCAATTGTAAAAAAAAAAAAACAGTACAAATAAAACTGAATTGATTTTCCTACATTCATGTGGGGGTAAAACCATTCGCAATGTTGGAGTGCCACAATGAGCATGTACTGACATGCAAAAGCCTGTGGAACCTTTTCTCTGATGCACTTTCCTAGAAGTTGCTGACTATAATTTATAAGCAGTGAATATATCTCAGGAGAGCTTGTTAGGAGTTGCCAACTTGTAAGGCATTATTATGAAATACATAAGGAAACAACTTTCCTTTAAGGAAAAAACCTGGGCCAGTGTGATAATATTAGTAATAAACACCTTTAGTCAGATAATCTATCGATGAGGACAAGCCAAAATCTATTAGCCTGTTTCAGTTTCTGTGTGTGTATGTGTGTGTGCGCATGTGAGAGAGAGAGAAAGAGACTCTCTCAGGTTAATTATGGTCTTTAGTTCGCATCAAGGCAAAGCCAAATGTAAAGACAATGTCTCCATGGTGCTACCCACTTAGGATTGGCATGAGCAAGCAGAATGTAACCTACCCCAAAAACTGGTTGATGTTGTTGTATTTTTCAATAATCTTATTGGATGGCCTTGCCGATATATAAACATTGTATTAGGAACGACTCTCTGAGTGGTGGTAACTACTTCTACTCTGCCTTCCCCTCCAAACTGTTCAAACCATGAATTATTATGAATAGTAAAAGAATATTATGTGCCATATGCAGTAGGTACCCTAATTTTTTTTATCTAGCAAAATAAACTATCACTGCCGCATAATGCATTACTTATTTAAATAGAAAGGTATATTGAGGACAAGCATGATGTTTCTGGTGCACTTAACATGCCTACGGAAGTAAGCCTATCCAGCTGAATGGCATTTCGCTACCCTGTGGTGATACTGGGTGTACACAAAAGAAATCTTATCTCAATAGTGTTACACTTTCAGACAATATCAAAAGTTTGTTATAACCTGATGGTTACACAACATAACTTCCTTGACTTTTATCAGGAGAAATAAATTTTTGGGAGCTCCACGTTTAGGCAGTGCTTAAATCTTTATATTATCAGACATGTTAAAAAGTTTACTTTGCTTTCCAATGGAGATAAGAAATGGTATACTATGAAGAGTAAAGTCCCTTGATGGCTAGCTCTTCATCACTCTAGGGAGATGGCTTTTCATACTTGCAATCTCGTCCTCCGCATGCCATGGAGCACTGCATGTGACCCAGGATTACATGCATTAAGGTTTCTTCCTCCTTCGTATACATTGCTGTGGGTACCCGGACACTTGGTCTGAAATCTGAAACCAGAGGATTTTTTACATAGACAGTACGTTTTATGTGAACAGTCATCTACATGTCAATGTTCCAGCAGTGTTAAGACATTTAAACACTGCATGAAAATATTTTCAGTTGTTATTTTCAGATCATTGGAAAAGACTAATGACAGAGGACACTCGAACCACAGAAGAGATGCAAAATGCCTCATTGCCTGTGGACGACAGAAAACTCGCCCATTCCAAGAATATAACTGTCTTCTAGAGGTTCCATAGATATTGCAAAAAAAGAAGTGCAAACTATGAAAAATTAAATTACATTTGCATCCATTCAACACTGTTTGCACCATGGCTATGCTGACTGCGGCAACAATCCTCCAAGAAGACAAGAGGATACCATAAGGAGTGTAAAAGATGTAATCGAGGCAGTCTCCATGGAGACAAAGTCAGTGGGAGATGAAGCAGAGGTTTTGCTATAATCACTTCTCAGGTAGAGGGCAGATTGCATGATGTGTTGGAAAGACAGATGACTCATCTTCTACAAAGACTGCATAATGCTGAGATGCAATCACTGAAAAGTGTCTGAAAAGCTACTCTGCCAATGGATTTTATTTGAACTATAAAAGCAAGTATTTTCATTCAAAGTAAAATGCTTACTGAGAGAAACTCGACCATCTAACCACCAATCATCATACAATAATGCAATGAATGAATCAGGTGTATGTGTTTGTCAGATCATACAATGAATTAAACTTGTATAGCCAAATAGATGTGCCAAGACTACACTAACCATTGGTTTACACTGGGACATGATGTCCGCAATCTGTACAATTTAAAAGAATAGTGATGAGGGAGAGGTACTGTGATCAAAACGTGCTGATCTCACAGGAGCTGGGTGGATGTGGAAACACGATTCCTTCAAGTTCAATCTCTTGGATGCACCCTGCCTCCTTTTTTGCACCAATCATGCTCCAAGCGTGCTCATAAAAGTGTGAGGTCCCGCCGAAGGCTTTAGTCATGTCTGTTCTGATTGATCTGCTCTCTCCTCTCCCGTGTGTGTGTCTTTGATTACAGACTCCGCCCTGATTAGCTCACCTGTTCTTCATCCCCACCGGAGGATAAAAGGGGGCCGCGTACCTTGTCCCGATCGCCAGATCGTCTTGGGCCGTCATTGAATGAGCGCTGCGTATTCACAGAGAGAACTTGGGCCGTTCATAGTGAGAGGACATACCTCAGTATACGCACCGCGATCCAGCCATAATTCCATTGTGTTCGTGTTACACGTTATCCTTGTTCTAATAATGAATCTGTGTTTGCACTTTATCCTGATCTTATTGTCTTTGTCCTGCATTTGGGACTATCAGTTCATTGTACCGTTGTAACAAAAAGCACTTTTTTGAATCAAGGAGATTGTAGATATCACTCCCCCAGTCTAAATCCAGGTTAACCCACTAAAATAAATAAATCAATCATTATACCAATATATCACCAAAAGTCATTATACACTTTTAATAAATACCTGAGTGTATTCATATTTTTAATATCAAAAAAGGGGTCAATGCAGTTTTACTTGCTAGACTTGCCTTCGTGTTCCAATGCCTTGAAGACTACCTGTATACCTCCACATGAGCACTTCCTTTTTCGACAACCTTCGGCCACCGTCCAATGCAGGGGGAAATTATCTGAAGATGCTTCAGGAGTTTGCTGTGCCACTGGAGTGACCTCACTTTAATGACCCAAACATCCTATATATGCTACACATCCTACATATTATATATGGAATCTCATTTTGGTCAGATATTGCTTAAAAATTCCATGCATTCCATGTTTATTTTACTTCATTTCACCCACACTGACCTTTTGCAGATAAGACTGGACATCCCTGCTCTTGGTAGTCATACTTCCAATACATAAAGTGTTGGATACCACTCTATATGCAGAGACTCCATAGTGTTACATGTCTTGCTTCTGATTCCAGAACGATGCCATACTATGTCAACATATAGACTAGGACCAGCACAGTAAGGGTCTTCATTACAGCAATATTACAGGATCTGTATGTGTGTGTATTTGTGTACCATTACAGCTATAAGATAACCAACTAGACTTCATAGTAAACTATAGTCAAGTTTCTGCTACATGGTTTGTATTTTTAGCTCGTTTCACTAAAATCTTTATCAGGCATTACCACATTTGTTTTTACTGTATAAAGTTGCTTTGTGACAATCTCAAATATTAAAAAGAGCTATACAAATTAAACTGAATTGAAGTTTGTTAAGCATGACAAAAGTGAATTTAAGGTATATCCAAGTCTACCTTTGCTAGTTTACCTTGCAGAAAAAAAATGTGGTGGCAGTACTGGGTACATGGTACAAAATAAATTAGCCAAACAGTTCAAAAATGGTTAATTAGGAATTAGCTATGAGTGTGTTTTTTACAGCATTGACCAGGTCACCTCTCAATCACATTCTGCAGCTTCAGGAGAGCAATGCACCAAACCACACATTTCAATAACAACACAGTGATGAACGCTCAGAAGTAACTATTTAAACAATGTAAGAACAATGTGAACAGGAAAATGTCAACTGCAGTGGTTTCAACCTAGCAAAGTTAAGGTATGGTCCCAGATGTTGAATACCTAGAGAAATTAAACCAGGCTCAAATTACTTACTATTATTATTCATGAGCATTATTAAATTCTGATGTTTGCCAATCAGAGTCAGAGTCAGGAAAGTAAAAATTGTCATCAAACATTTAAGATCCATGCAAATTCATTTAACTTTTCAATATTTAGCTGTACTTGTATAATCCTCTGTTCACAGGGAGTACCACTCCCTGCTCCCATTGACCTCCATTATATCTCTTGTCTGACTAAATCCAAAACAGCCCAGTTTTTAAACTGCCATCCCGTACATTTATCACTTTATCTACACAAATCACACGTGTGTGTTCAGTGAAGTCTCCTGGTGCTGACAGTCACATTATTTCATATAGGATTTACAGTTTTCGAACGAATAGGAGTTGTTGAAGAGGTGCGCAGAGCTAAATCTGACTCTGTAGAGACCTGTGTTTCGGTGGAAATTACAGTTAAACTGCCATTGAGTGAACCTTAATCATTATGGCAAAGGCAGTTATCTCATGCACCTCATGCACACACCTGTGAGACCTTTGAGCGCAGTTGGACACAAAGAGGTGTCCATGATCAGCTGAGTCTGTGTGGTTAATTTTCAGGCATTTTTAGCATTGCTTCAGCGATCCATTTTCTGCAGGAAATGCACTCAGTCTAGTTAAAAATATTCTTGCTGTGGACACGTTGCGGAATCCAGGATGTATATGTTTAATTTATCGTTTTACCGACCAGTTTCCATACCACCTCAGCATATGAAGATATCGACTCATCGAGGTTGCTCATCAGTTCTTTGTCAGAAATTCTAGACGTTTAAAACACTGTGTGATTCGCATCACTGGCACAACTAGTTGAGCGTGTTAAGACATTAGAATTCTAGTGAGATGATGATGAGCTGTGTTGGTTGATCTTGGCTAAGAGTGGTATTTATAGGTAAGGTGAAGGGGTAAGAGATGATGGTGAAGTTCTGGTTACAGTAGAGGTTTCAAGATTCATGTTTTTGGTATGGAGTTGGACAAAAACCTACAAGGTTTCAGAAGTTCAGTCCATATCTGTCCTTCATGATCTGCTGCTCCGGATGGCTGGAATCTCCACCCTCCTTCTCCTCGCTAGAAACAGAGCCACCCCTGTCTCATAGGTTGCACATTCGTTGATGAAGAAAGGATAGAGTGCCTCTTTCCCCTTGTACCTCAGAGTTTCTCCAGTGAAAGAGAGGAAGATGGGGTCACCAGGGTGCAGGAGACAGAAATCTCTATCCTGAGAAAAAGAGACAGGGAAACATCACTAGGGCTTCTTATCAAGAATTTATGAAGAGCATGTGAAACTTTTAGGAGTATTTAAGTAAATGGGTGCTCATAAGAACGTCTCAGGGACCCAAAAACCTGTAGTTCTGGATGCACAGCAGCTGTGATGGTGTGTGTGTGAGGATCCTGAGGATATTTTATGTTGTCCACCATTGTATAAACATCCACTGAGCCACCCTCAAACTGGGTCCCTGAAGAAAAGATGTTTCTCCAATAATTTAAGCCCAGGAACTGATAATCAAACGATTACAAAACCATCTCCAATATTCCAAAACAAAGACTTATTACTACTATTAGATGTTCTTCTACCCTCAGAATATGCTAAAATAGCCTCTTTGGTACCTGAGTTGAACAGACGAACCCATTCAAGGGTGAGATGAACAGCTTCTTGCATGGCAGTAAAAACGTTGGCTCTGATCACACCATGTGGCTGAGGGCCGACCTCCATCACTGAATAGGGGGAAAAAACCTCTCATTCAGATATAAATCTCAATTTCGAGTATAGAATAAAATGTTCAAATGCTAAGACAACCTTTTTTCATTGAGCATGAAATTTAAATAAGTACTTCAGCTTGGTTTTTGCATACAAGGAAAAAAAATGTGTCAAGGCATTTCAAATTAATCCCTTCAGTGAAAATCAGGAAATGGTGTCTATTGGAGGGCATAAAGAAAGAGTCCATAAATTAAGAGATGTGTATAATTCTGAAAAGTGCTTGAGTCAGCACATCTTAGTGAAATGGAAAAAAAATACTGGCATAGGAGTCGTTCATCCAAAGAATGCCTGAGTCGCTTAGGGTAAATGTATTAATTTGGCAGATTTCTTAAATCCAGTCCAAGCATATAAATGTGCAGTTGTGATTTGAGAGTCTTACATAAAGGCTGAACAGTGACGCTATGCCAGTCTTGTGAAATAGATAGAGAATGGCTGTGATACAAAGCTGGTGAAGCTATTTGTGTAAAAAATAGACGTTTTGCAACAAAATACAAAGGTACTCAAATATAAAATACTAAGCAAGTGTGAGGTTTGGACAGAGAAATCTCAGCTTGAGGTGTTTGATGTAGAAAAAACAAGTGCTGAGATTTCTCTGTACAGACCGAGCAAAGGAGGTTAATAAGTAGTCTATTATGACATTTTAAAATGGCAGCTTTTTTTTATTCACTTCATGTGCTGTTATTTGACCGCTTCTGAACAAGGCGTCTTCATCCCTGCCTGTAGGGCTTTGGTAGTTTTTGGCTTGTTACCCATGCCATTATGAACAAGAGCTTTGTGATGAGCAACTAGTTTGCGGGACTTCATAAACTCTTTATACCTAAGGATACGTTGGTGTAGATTCTCAATCATCCAGGTCAAGGTGATCTTAAAAAGCTTGAGTCGAGGCAACTGGACTTCTTTTTGTGGTTTTTGAAGACATCCAAAAAAATTACCAAGTCTGCATATGGGGTCATTTGGTCACCTGAATCAAGGTGTGAAGTGGAGTGACACCTCTTGGGAAGGAGATCCAGAGCTGTTCTGTTAAACTTCTGCCACATATGGAACGACAAAATTTTTGTCCTTGCTCTTCTCCTCGCTGTTGGATGTCATGTAGTTACTTCTGGATTTCTTTGCTGATCTGACAAAAACCCAGTTTGGATACCTGCAGGTTTGCAGAGCTTTCTTGATGTGTTGTTCTTTTTTTTCTTCCTTTGTCTTGGTGGGAATAGTTTCATCCCGGTGATGCAGAGTTCCAATGACAGACAGTTTGTGTTCCAGTGGGTGGTGTGAATCAATAAGCAGGTACTAGTCAGTGTGTGTTGGTTTCCTGTAGACTTCAATGCTGAGACTTCCATCCTCTTTCAGGTGTACAACACAGTACAGAAAAGTAACTTGTTGTTGTGTGCATCTTCTCTGGTGAACTTAATGTTGCTGTCCACTGAGTTAATGTGCTCGGTGAAGTCCTTTACTTCCCGGGTTTGGATTTTCACCCATGTGTCATCCATGTATCTAAACCAATGGCTAGGTGTTGTTCCCTTGTAGGAATTGAGTGCTCTGCTTTCCACTTCCTTCATGTAGAAGTTCGCAACTGTGTAAGTGTCTGAGAAACTTCGAAGGATTTTCTTTAGACATGACATTCCAGTAAATTTCAAACACAACACCACCCTCAGACAAAAACTGGTTCACCCCAAGGACAAAACTTCCAAAGAGAAGCTGAGTGGTGTTGTGTACGCAGTCCAGCGCAGTGAGGAGTGCTCAGACCTGTACATAGGAGAAACTAAACAACAATTGCACAAACGGATGGTGCAACACAGGAGGGCCACCTCTTCAGGTCAAGACTCAGCGGTCCACCTACATCTCAAGGACAAGAGACACTAATTTGATCACAGCAATGTGCAGATTCTGGACAGGGAAGAGAGATGGTTCGAAAGAGGAGTAAAAGAAACCGTTTATGTGAAGAAGGAAAAACCAACATTAAACTAAGGAGGTGGTTTGAGGTTTCACCGTTCAAGCACTAAAAAGACAGTCCTGGATCTCCTTCCCAAGAGGTTTCACTCCACTTCACACCTTGATTTAGGTGACCAAACGACCCCATATGCAGACCTGGTAAACAACCCTGATAGACAAAGGACCCTAACAAGCAATGGAATGGATAGGGGGGACAGTGGACATGTGATTAGTTTTTTCCTCAGCCTGTATAAGGCAGGAACTTTCCACCAGATTTTCTAACTGATGAAGCTTTTTGGATTAAAAGAGAAATTACTTCAAAAACCACAAAAAGAAGTCCAGTTGCCATGACTCAAGCTTTTTAGGATATACCTAAGGATATTTCCTGTATTCCTTTTCTTTTCAAGAAAACACTGAACACTCCTCTGGAAGATGCTAAAGATCGTAGCGTATAGTGCAACTAGCTAATGGCTAAGCTGCTGGTTGTAGACGCACCAGTCCTAATACATGATTTATTGCTGATCAGATTACATCTTTTCCATGTAATTAACAGTTTTACCACAGTAGTTACACATTGCAGCAAGCGGTGCTGGACCAAAGCCAGGAAGATAGTGAAGGACCTCAACCATCCCAACAATGGACTCTTCTCTCTGT
>JAOUQZ010000032.1:2678063-2696746 GCA_028564935.1 Neosilurus hyrtlii
TGTGTGTGTGTGTGTATACGTGTGTGTGTGTCTGTGTGTGTACATGTGTGTGTGTGTGTGTGTGTGTACGTGTGTGTACGTGTGTGTGTGTATACGTGTGTGTGTGTCTGTGTGTGTACATGTGTGTGTGTGTGTGTGAGAGACTATATGCACAAAACTATTGATATTCAAAAATGATCTTCTTCCATCAAATATAATATATGCAGTGCTATTTAACCATGAAATAATTTTGAAAAGGTTGTTTATAGAGGTCTGTCAAAATAAGTTAAAAATAATATATATATTCATTTGTTTGACATGCTGTTGCTACTCTGCTTGACTCTGCTTGCATCAGCTGATTGTTATTGCATTCCAAACATGTTGTCTATAGTGGAGTTGCAGTGTGCCACCTGGTGGACAAATTATGTAACAACACCCAAAGCATGACTGCGTGATCCATTTTTCATCTTGCCAGATAATAGATCAGATTAGTTTGAGTTTAGAGGAAGGATTTGGAATTCCAATCACCACTCTTTTTTTACCGTGGTGAGAAGAAAGGCGTCTCAGAATGCACAGAATGTCAAAGAACAGGAACCCAAGGCTACGGGAGCCTGGACTGTAAATAAATTAAATAGTCTTTAACTTTTTAATGTGGCAGTTCAGATGAGAAATGGAGGAAATTAATGTGTTGTGTGTGTAATCCTCTTATTCTGAGTTGACATTGTGTTCAATGAGCTGGAGGCAACTTTCTACAAACCATATCTTTGTCAGACTTGAAGTGTACTATTGTTTATCCTCCATACAGTTTCATGTCTTATTGCTGAAATTCAGAGGAAAAACATGACGTGGTTATTTTTAAGCGTGTTTGTGTCGGGCCATGGCGCAGATGTCTAATATTGATTCTGAGCGCGCTGTAGCCACAGCGACCCGGTCAACATTCTTCCTCAGTGTTTGCAGAGACAGTATGATGCATGTTATGTCTGTCTGTATTGCAGTATTTTCTGTCTGAACAAATGACTTTTCTTCTTAAACAGATATTTGCTGTAGTGGAATCTTATTTAGAGCCGATAAACGGGATGACAATGTGAGAGTCTGACAATAGTGTTGTTAGCTAGTGAGGATGTACTGGGGCAGATAATGACATTTCCAAGTGCTTGAAATCTGTTTTTTTTTTTTTTATTGGATTTTTAAAAGGTATGAATCATAAGATGTGTTTCTGTTATTCAGTTAAAGAAAAAGAATCGACGTGCTTAATCATGTTCATACTTTTGCACTGTGCATTAAAGGAAAGTGACAAATAACTGAGTGAAGCCTGTTTTTTCCCATCAGTGCCATAACACTAATTGTGAAGATGCTGGCTGTGTGTAAAGCATGTCTGGATTGTAGTATTAACACATACCTTCAGATGCCATACTGTCAGCAGGTTACTAACAAGAGACTACTTAGTGTACTAATGATATGATGCAATGTGCACCTTATGTCCTTTATATAGCAAAGCCTTTTCTTGGTGGTTGAGTATTACTGTGGCCAGTGGTGTAGTGGTTAGGGTGTTACACTCATGATGGAGAGACCGTGGGTTTGAATTCCTCTGCTAAGACCCGTTTGCTCAGTGTATTCCCATTGGTTTCTGAATTTTCAGACACACTGGACACTGATGTGTAGAATACATAATTACCCGACCTACTGGGACTGTTGATGATGAAAGAGGCAAATGACAAATGTCTCTGGTTGTTTAACAGTGTGTGGCATGTTTGTCTGAAAAGTTATTTAAGTTACTTTTTTTCCTTTGGTCATTTCTTAAGGGCGTTCGTTTTGACCCGGAGATTCCTCAGACTTTACGGCTGGAGTTCGCCAAAGCCAACACCAAGATGGCCAAGAGCAAACTGGTAGGGACGCCCAACCCCCCTCCATCTCAGCAGAGCCCTGGACCACCCTTCATCAGCCGAGAGGCTTGTAAGTAACACACACATACATACACACACACACACACACACAGATCGCTGATAAAATCAGTGGCCCCCCCTAAACTGTGCCCATAATCTGTCTATTAGTGTTCCCATTCCAGTAAATTTGTCTGAGATAGCACATCTGAAGTTGGGAAACACCCAGAATAATGCAGGTCATATGGGTGAGTTTTGCTTTAGTAACATAGAACAGTAATTCCTTTCACTCCCCTGTAATGATTCCACATTTGTAATTATGCTGTTAAGGAGCAACCCATATTTGTTGCTGTTGTTGTTGTTATTATACTATGAATGTGATACGATGCCCATTGCTCACTTTATCCTTTTTATAGACTTTATAGCTGTTTTGTTTTTAATTTCTGTTACTAGTTAATAAAGATTGTATACAGTTTTCTCTTTGTCTTGATTCGGTTAATCTTTAATCCAGTGCCCTATGATACATTTCCTTCACTGAGACAAGGATTTTTTTCATCCACAAACCATCTGTCGTCTCCCCGATTTTGTACACAAAGGCTAATTTTGCTTCAAGGCTTTTTGTTTTAGATTACAATAATGCTATGTGTGATATAATCATGTTTGTAATAATGGTTATAGCTTTGATGTACAATAAACATCCCAATATAGGTATAGTAATAATATTTCAGATACATTATAAGATTCAAAAAGATTTGAAATAAAATCATTTGTAAACTGCACTACTATTAAACGTGACGTCGTAGCTGTAAAGACATGAAAACACACAACCGGACCCATTCCAGCTGTGGATTTTGCTGGTTGTGCATTCCTTCAAAGTGACTTGAGTTTTATCTTGAATCTGCCAGAGTGAAATAAAAACGCCGCTTGCAAAAACATGGAAGGAAATGATTATCAGAGAACATAGAGAGAGTGAGAGAGAGAGAGAGGTAATGAATGTAGAATAGTGTGTTCTGCACCACACTCTGTTCCTGATAGTTATGAGAGATAAGACTACTTCATGTCAGAGGATAGATACTTGAGTCATTTTACGGATCTTCACTTCGACGACTTGAAAGTATGACCTTCGTGCATCGTATGACCTAAAATACTATCTAAAGTAGACTCATTTTAAAGCCACTGTGAAACCCCACAAATGTGTTTGAGTTAGGGCACTGTGTGTGTGTAGGAGAGAATGTGTGTATTGGTGCATATGTCTCAGTTTTGTTTCTGTTGTGCTTCCAGATGAGCTCACAGTTCCTGGTCTGTATCCTAGCAACCCTGAAGTGTGGGCATCATACCCACTGTACCCTGCTGACCTATCGCACACCCTTGCGCCCACTTTCAACTATCCCTCCTCCTTACACGCTCAGGTAACACACACACGCCCCTGTGCAGATCTGGACACCACAAATCAAGCGCACTACCAATATTTAATGCTACTAATCAGCTGATTCACCCTCCACCATCTCCTAACAGCTAACACATGATATTAACCTGTTTAGTAAATGTTTTTTTTCCAATCTCTTGTAAGTCATGAATTTTTCATGAAATTCTTTACCTCGGTCCGAATTTGATCTTGTTTTTGATGATATAAGACTTCTGCTAATCACCTGCTCTGATGGATGCCACTGAACATACATTTGCTGGGTGTAAGGTTTATTTGCAAACTATTAAAATGTAGCACTAACACAGAATACTTTTACTTTTTTGCATGTATTTTTGTTTTTGGGAATGTTTTTGACCAGGTTTCCTTTCCGTTATGGTGATCCAGCCTTGTACCTTGCCTGAGTATGATTGTCCCCTTCTCCCCACTGCCTCGTGGCCCTCCTCTCACATTGTGTGTAATGTTCCGGGCCTGAGAATGCTTGCATCACCATGATGCAATTCTTTGTGTTGAGTGATAGTATTCAAAGCATGATGACACAGAAAACATGGCTGTTTTAAATTATTGCTGATTTGGAGTTATTTGTACGTGGTGACACAGTCCCCTCTCACGTCACAGATTTATCAATATTCAGTAAACTGAATGCATAAAAAGATTTCTTCAGAGGCAGCTGTACCTTCAATGATTTCAAATGTGATTTACTTCCCTGCGTGCCTGGGTCCAGTTGAACCATACTCGACCCTATATCTTCAGGTGTGCCAGGGCACAGTACACTAAACTACACACAAAACGGAGCGATGACACTGAACAAACCACATTATTGGTGAAATGTGCTTGGGTTGGTTCATGAGGCCTACAGCTTTACTAACAATGTGTCTCGTTTATCAAACTTTTACATGTGTTGTGTGTAAAGCCGAGCCAAGCTAATTGTCTTCCAAATTTACAAACATTTCGGAAAGACTGATTATCTACATGCTTGCATTCCTGGCACATTATGTGTATTATTTTGTAGTGAGGCAACTCCATAAAAGTTCAAGACAGCATGGAGCATGAAGTAAACCAACAGGATTAAGTTTGAAAGACAGAGATGGAAGTTATTTTGGCCGGCGTAGTAGTTAGCATGTCCGCCTCACAGAAAAAAGGCCTTGGGTTCGATTCTCTGGCTCAGGGCTTTCTGAGTAGAGTTGGCATGTTCTCCCCATGCTTGCGTGGCTTTCCTCTGGGTGCTCTGGTTTTCTCCAACAGTCCAAAGACATGCACATTAGACTGATTGACTGTTCCAAATTGCCTCTAGGGGTGTGTGTGTGTGTGTGTGTGTGTGTGTGTGTGTGTGTGTGTGTGTGTGTGTGTGTGTGTGTGTCTGTGTGAATGATTGTGTGTGTTTTGGCCCTGCGGTGGTCTGGTGAGCTGTTCAAGGTATACCCTGCCTTCACCCAGTGTCAGCTGAGACCCTGTGACCCTAGTAGCAGTTCAGCAAATGAGTGTGTGTGAGTGATAAGTGCGTGCTAAATCCTGTCTATTGAGGCATTTTAAAAAAATAATAATAATGTTTTACTGATTTACTAATAAACGCAGTTGTATCCAGCTTGATCAATGAGGCGGAGCTACCTTACTGTGTATGCGTGCAAACACAAATCATACAAGTCTGACAACAGATGTTGTTTTAGTAAAAGAATAAATATAAAGATTTAGAAAAGCATGACTCTTACTCATACTGCTGATAAGCTGTGTAATCAAATTAATGTAATAGATTTATTAATCGAGCATGTTGTAAAACCCTCCCATGTTTTTAACCCCCGCTTAGATCCGTTGGCTCCCTCCAGCTGACGCTCAGGGCTGGAAGTCCAGGCAGTTCTGCTGAAATATGTGTAAGAGACAAGCACCTGCATACACACACATATACACACAGACACACACATATCATTTTAATACAAACCAGCACATGTTCCATTAAATCTACTCATTTCTTTGGAACGTACTGTATGATAATGCTAACAAAACATGATGTAATGACATATCTATTTCGGTGATGTCAGGAGACAGGAAGGGGCTTGTTAGAGTCTGCAGGGGGCTGATGTGTGGATGTTCCTTTGGCATAAACACCCATAGACACATACACCCAGGCTACATGCTGCAACCCATTCCCATTCATAAATACCGAAATGTCTTGACAGAAATTTGTTTATTCCCATCAGATAAGCCTACTCAATTTTCTGGTTTAGTGTCACACACTCCAGGCCACATTAGGTGTTTGTTGGCTGAACTTCCTGTTTGCCAGGTCCTGTAGCGGGACTTTTTGCCACTTGATCTAGATGATCCGCTAAACCAGACAGTTTTTTCCACACTGTATGTTAGGAACTATGCACCAAAAAAACTCCCTTATAGAATTATACACATCACCAGTCTTCTCACTGATGTGCTGTTTGCATTACAATGTCTTCTGGGAATATACACACGCTTAAGACTTTCCCAGCCCATCAATGACTGGGACCACCCACCAGTGCAATGCGAATGTACAAACATCATTGGCTTTAATGACTTCCTGCTTCCAGCCAAAGGTGCACACAACCAGTCATAATAAAAAAACAGATAAAATATATTATGCTGAGAGTTATGATGGAGTTTGCATGTTCTCCCCATGTTTGTGTGGGTTTCATCCAAGTACTTCCAGTTTCCTCCCACAGTCCAAAACATGCACATTAGGCTAATTAGCTATTCCAAATTGTCAATAGGTGTGAGAATTAATGTGAATGTTTGGATGTGTGTTGGACCGGCAATGGACTAGAGTCAGCTGAGATAGGCTCCAGCCTTCCTGCGATCCTAGTAGGATTAAGTATTCTGGTAAATTAATGAATTATTGGAAGATGGTGCCATTAAGCTAATTATTGATATTAGCATGTCATGATGTGTTACATGACATGGGGGCAGCCGTAGCCTAATGGCAGCCCACTGGTCTGAGTGTGTGTGCTCACTTTGGATCAGAGGCTGGCATTTTTTCGGAAATCCCATGGGTCACGGGATTCCCGTGGAATGGGAGTCAACTTTACTATTAATCATGTGTTTGGGACGGTACAGGATAAAAAAAGTTAATGGGAGCAGACGGGAGTGGGGGGCCAATCAACAGGGCAAAAGACAAAACAAAAAGAAAACAGGACAGGTGCCGCCATTTTGTAGTTTTCTTTCAATAACCCTACACTGTATTGCAAGTCAAAAGAACTACATGGTCCAGAACAACAGTGCTTCCGGCTGCTGCTTTCCGTCGAAATTTAAAGAACAGTACAGTATGTGAAATGTGAAGTGCAATGCCTTTATGCACTTTTGTTTGTTGAGGACAGTTCTCTTACTTGGTGCAGTTTTTTTTGTTTAAGCAATTTAAAACATAAATGTAATGTCACTGTTTAAAGGAAATACTCAATAAATTAGTAAAATGCAACTTTATATGTTAAGTTTGGGTTTATTCAACTAAGGTAATCATGGTGTGTGGTTTTTACTGTAACAGACCGCCAAAAGAGCTAGAAACAGAGGCTTAGCAGCTGGTCCTCTATAGAAAAACTATAGGTACCACAGACTACATAATTTATGTTTTATGCCCTTTAGTGGAGGTTTTTTGTTTGAATTAAGGCAATAAATGCCTCCCTATATTACCACAAATTACCTGTTCCTGTTGCCATATCTTTTGAAATGAAACTGTAGAAAACACATTTTTTAAAAAAAGAATGGGGAGAGGATCAAATCAAATTCAATGTATTGCCTAAAGACTAAAAAAAGGGAGCGGTACAGGAGCACGAGTCATTCTGAAAGGGAGCGGGATGGGAGTGGGAGTCATTTTACTGAGAGAGGGATGGGATGAAAGGGGTGTCCCCCTTTACTTTGGATGGGTTAAATGCAGAGGCAATAATTTCCCTTGTGGAATTAAAACAGTATAACAAGATCAAAAGCAAAATGAAAATTAGCTACTCGTTTGTTATGCGAAGCCTAAAGCCTACAGATCCTGCCCAGTTGACACTTCCACAGTCCCAGCAGCTCTTTGTGAGACCTTGACATGTAAAATTTCCAGCCATGTTCACTCTGCTGGATCTCTGCTTGGCTCTGTTTTACTGAACTTCATGGTTTTGTACTGAAATGACTTTCATGCTTGCCTGTTTGTCTAACCTTGGACTTGCAATATAAGGATTTAATTTGTTCCCAGGTTTCCCACTGATTTGTTAATGCTAATTTCTAACACCCTCAATTCACATCTATCTTATTTGTAAGCGACCCACAAAATGAGTTTGAGAGTCCTCATTTTCTTCATCTTCTTCATCTACATCATCATAAACTTCATTTTCCTCATTATCAGTCTCTTCATCATCATCATCTTCTCTTCTTCTACTTCTTTTCTCCTTTTTGTTTTTCCAAATCACCTTCATCTACATCTTCATGACCTTCTTGTTCTTCTCATCAACTAATTTCCAGGGCACAAAGTATGATGTTATCCAGAATATCTCCTTTCTGTTTGTTTGCTGTTATTCTCTTTTGTTCCATTTTCCCTGCTTGCCTTGTGACCGCTTCCCGGCTCTGACCTTTTCAGAGTTCACAGTTGTGCTCTCGCATGTAATCAGGTTTATAAATAGCCTGATGGAGTTTGTTTATTTTGGGAATACTGCGTTGCGATGCTGCTTTATTGCCAGCAGGGGAACTCCAGCGGGAACATTCTGATACTTCGGTCCTAAAACAACTCTTAATCATCTTTGAGATATTACAGCAACCCTTTCACTTTTCTTTTAGAATTGTTCAGGCTTCAGTTGGAGCACATTTTTTATACGATGAGCCAGTTTATATTTAAAAAAGGCAGGAAATCTCACCGAGGGCCGAGACAGCTTGCCTGCCACGTTGGTGGAATAAACTGTACAGCTTTTTGGGAGCAAGTCAGTAGGAGTTTCAGATGTATGCGGAACTAAGAGGTGATCCACTTGTTCTGTTCTAATAGAATTCAAATCTAAGGTGCCGTTTAAAGCATAAAATCACAGGAAATCAAACAATTATATTTATGTTAAGCACATATATTTGTCTTAATTTGATAAGTCATTGAGGTTGCACCATTTCGGTTCTGATATTCCAGCCAATCTCCTCTGCAGATTTCTAGCATTCTTTAGTATTTATTGGTGAGATGCCTGTCAGTATATAACAATTTCACAAAATGCAATCTTCTTTTCCACCTTGATATAAAGGGTAATATGAAAAATATAAATTTATCTTGATATCAAATGATGAAAGCTCTTGGGCTGCTATGAAACTAAAAAAAACAAAATGCAACATGTATAAAAAGCCCTTATTAGGACCAAGATAAGAAAATAAAGGTGGTCAAAACACTCTGAAAAGAGCTGAGGGTTCATGGAATTACACTTTGTTCATAATGTTAATCGCTGTGGAAATTTGCCCTATTCCTGTGGGGACTGTTTTATAGTGTTTGTGTTGTTCTTTAAGGGGTGTTTAAGACACACACACAGACACCTTGTGATTGTGTGTGTGTGTGTGTGTGTGTGTGTGTGTGGGATTTGAAATGCTGACTAACCAAGCAATTACAGCTGAATCCCTGCATTGCCTTCACTGCTGAGAGGAAAGTTAGGAGTGTGTGTGTGTATATGTGTGAACATGAGGTATTATCCACAGCTGAGGTTCACTCATAAGGAAGAGCTTTTTCTGTGCTTGCTTTGTTCTTTTGATCAAATTTCAAGATTTAGACAGCTGTGTGTGTGTGTGTGGGTGTGTGTGTGTGTGTGTGGTCACAGAAGGCAGTGATCTTCCTAAGGATTGCTAGCCTTCCCTTTTATGTTCAGTAGCCAGACAATTGCTCCAGCTCCCAAATCAGGAACAAATGATCACTGAATGCAGCTACAAAGTAAATGGACCTAATATGCAGATAAGCCCAAATTAAAATACTGTAGGTTTTCTTCTTGACGTTGCCCTCAAAGCATATGAAAACGAACCAAAGCATATGAAACTAAAATAAACTAGAGCACAAAAAACTTCAGCAGTTGTAGGTGCCAGAATATGCTGTGTGAGTGTGCTAGGTGATTCTGCTGTTTAAAGCAGCCTTGGCAGGAGCATAGATGGAGAATTGGACGTCACTGAATGTCTACACAGAACACCGACTTGAACCCTTGACCTTCTTGCTGTGAGGCAATTTCTAAAATTAAAAATATAATAATATAAACAAATAAATTAATAAAAAACCGAAAGCCTCTCATTTCAGTGACTGTATCCATCTCTGGTCAATAACCATACAATGCTTTTTCACATTGTACACTGCATACAAAACCAAACTGCTACACAAAGTGATGTAACACTTCTAATGCTACTTATTTCACATTAATCAGTCAGTATCAGTATTAGAACCAGTCTTAATCTGAGACCCTGAATAATTGTTCAGGTTGAGTATCATAACACAGATCATGTGTGTGGGCGTAGAACACAAACCTTGTGGAAATTAACTCCTTTATGTCTGTCTGAACTATTCATACTCTTGTTCAAATCGCAACACCATCTCTAGCAGACTGTGGCTGTCCAGCAAGGTGTCCAGCATTTGCTTTTATAATTTTCCTTCTGTTCCAGTACATAATCCAGGGAGTAATAGTGTGCTATTCTTCACTGAGTTTCCCAGCGTGAACACACTTATTTGGGACATTCAAGGCTACAGCATGCTTTTGATTTTTTTTTTTCCCTGAATTTTTTATTTTTTTTTCTGGATATTTTCTATCACCTCCTTGTAAACACAACCACTGTGTAGTTGGAGAACAACATCATTACTGTTTAGCGAAGTCTCAGTGTCAGGAGTGAGTTTCTTTTTAAATCATTTTCAGGTTCCTTATGTGTGATGGTGGCTATGGATGGCCTTGAGCTGCTACCCCTTCCAACTCTCTCTCTCTCTCTCTCTCTCTCTCTTTCTCTCCTCTCACAAGATCCAAACCAGGGACCTCCAGCCTCAGTCATGGACCAGAGGTAAAGAAATTCCTGTCTTACCTACACACATTTGATTAGAAGAGACATTTTTGTTATTGTATTTTTTCTGAAAGTCTTAAATTAGGACCAGAATGGAGATGAGCAAGAAAGAAATAGACTGGAGGTGAAAAGGAGGGAGAATGAAAGAAAAGGGATGAAATGGTGACCAAGGAAAAGGGGTGAGAGAGAGAAGATAGAGGAAGAAAAAAGAAATGTGGAAAGAGAAGGAAAAAATAGCAGTGGAGTATAGACAATTTAATGAAGGATGAGGAGAGGTCGATGTGTAAATGTATAGTATGAAATTACTTGTGGTCTCTCTCTTTTTCTCTCTTTCTCTTTCTACCAGGTCACCATCTCTTCCCCTGTGTTAAAGAGCAAATCAAGACCAGCTCTGCCTCCATCACACATCCCCTTCCCCTTTCTGTACTGTTACACCACTGACACTTTCATGGAAGGAGTACGCATGGGCCTATATTGCTGTTTCTCTCTGTCTTCCCCCCTCTCTCTGAATGTGTAGCTCAGTAAAAGGAATCCTGTAAAGACCTTGTGCAGGACTGAAGAGAGTTTTAGTAATGTATTACGGGATCATTTACTTAAAGCCAGCAGTGATGACAAAATAATAATGTCAGGGTCTCAATCCCTCTGTTGGGGTTTATTTTGCAATAATATCCCACCTATTGCATATTATCCCTTACTTATTTCGTGGCTTATTTGAATGCTTGATTCTGATTGGGCCGTTATGGTATTCAGTGGTCTTTTGCTTATAGCACTCCATTGTTAAGTATAACTGACTGTTGCTATGGAGTGCAACAATAGCAAAAGCAATAAAATCATTTTAAAATAAATATTTTGTAAGTAGAGATGCAGTAAGTGGGATTATGTACGGCGAGCTGGTTATTATTGTGAAATAAACCCCTCGAGGGTGATACAAGGCCACTTTGCTGTCAGGGTCCTGCTTCACTCTGTCGCGGTTTATTTTGTGATGTTAGTTTGCTGTTTAATAACTTTTAGATCATAAATATTTCTCATTTTGCTAAACATTCAATGTCACATAAAGCCCCATGTTGGTGTTGAACAGAGCTCAGTCAGGTTGTTTTTGTTTTCAGGATACAGGGAATATATGTTACTCCTTCCATGCAAATGTTGTGATTGTGTATTAATCAATAATATCTTCATAACCTATATTATCATTGTTGTTGCTATTTACACTGATTATAATTAGCATTATAAGATCAAGTCGAAGCGTGACGTGGAAGTGTGAACAGAACGATGACTGTACATTTTTAAACCTTTTGGAAACGAATACAGAAGTATTTTTCTAATCAGGTGAATGTTTTCAGTGTGCGTTGTGTCTAGGTGTGTGAGGATTTCCGAATGTTTTACTTTCCTGCTTCATTCAAGCTGCCAAAGACAATCAGGATGAAGATTTCACTGTAAAATAGCTTCTTTTTTATTATTAATAATAACAATAATAATAATAATAATTGTTATTATTATAATACATATCCTATATTTTAAAACCAAAGACTTCGGTCACACCACAATGTACCCAGTATCCGTTATAATGTCACCAGGATCTTAAAGCTAAATATAAAGGTACACTGTGCAGATGATGTATGATCTTCAGGTCTGGTCTATAGTCACATGCCTTTTCTCTTTATATCAATAATATTATTATTATTATTACAAGTCTTAAAATCAGTCAGAATCAACACAAACTCTGTTAAAGGGTTTTAAAAGGTTTCAGCATTAAACATCATTGGATTTTGAGATTTTGCCGAGAAACTTTTATTCCTCGAATGGTAAACATCACAGCGTTGCAAAAACGGCTTCAGCTCATGAACCCGCAAGCAACACCATCAGGACAAAATACAACACACCTTTCTGGGTTGTTTTAAAGCCACAATTAATACATGATAGAAAAAATGTATATGTGAACTGTAAAGTGCAGGTGGGAAATGTCTCTTTTTTTATGTATCTAAACTAAAAGTACAATTCTATCATTTTAAAGACATAATTTAATGTTCAATGTTTTAAGAAGCATTTATTTTTCATATGGTCTTGAGGCCCCTGCAATGGTCAGGCGAGTAGTTCGGGATGTATCTCAGCAGAAACCCAGTAGGATGAGTGGGTGAGTGGTCTCGAAGCTCCTTCTCCTCCTTTTCCTTTACAAGCCCAGATGTTGAGTTGTGGATGTGACAGTTACATACAAAAAGTAGTGACACCCACCAATATAAATAAGATCTCTGTAGTCAATGTTTCTGTTGACTTCTCGTCCCTGATTATACAGACAAATTAATGATACAGAAAATTCTGATTAAACCCACTTGAACACACACACCACATGTTCATCTTGACCTCAGAACTCGCAGACCAACTTCTGACGCGAGTTGCAGGTAGCGTTCATGCAAACTGCTATATTTTTAATGGTGTTTTAAAGTCAGAATATAGTTCCATATTCCGCTGTTCTGATGTTGCTTTACTTAGTAGACAGTTAAATTTAATTTCAATAATTGTTTCCTTTTTTCTTTGGTATACACTACTATGAAGGTGGTGTTCAGAAGGTGTGAGGAAGACGTACAAAGCTGTGGATCCTGTGTGCGTGTGTGTGATTGTTTTTCTTTTTGATTTGTTCACGTTCTCCAGTGTCTGTGATATTAGTCTGGAACGTTCACTGATCCCATGAGAGTGTTTTGCCAGCAGATACTGTATAAACCGTCTTTGTGTGAAATCAATAAAAAAAATTTATACATATATATAATATTACATTATATCATATTTTATACACACACACACACACATATATGTAAGATCACTGATGTGGTTCAAAGGTTATTGTTCAGCAAGACTGTGGACTGAAACTCCATCTTTATTTTCTTTTCTCTTCCTTCTCTCTGGATACTTAGTTTTACCCTGTGGAGGTGCGATAATGCTGCCATCTTTCACACCTTTCTCTCAATCACACCTTCTTGCTTGCTTTATCATTCTTTTTTTTCCTTCTCATCTCCCCATATGATGCTCTCTGTCTTCATCGCAGTCTCTGCCTTGTTCTGCCCGTTTCATCTGCCAATCCGTCTTAATCCTCTCCTCCTGGTTTCCTTTCATTGTTTTTCTTTTTATCCTTTTTTTTATAGCTTTCTTCATTCTTGCCTCCCTCTCTCTTTTTGTCCTCATTCTGCACTTTTGCCTTTCTTGCACCATCTGTCATATCTAAAGACACACACCGCACACAAATGGCGAAATACTTCTTAAGTAACTGAACAAAAATTCAAGTTTTTTTCCCCCAGCTGTCCCATGACGCTTTGCAGCACGCCGGTCCCGAGTTCCACTGGGAGTCACATGACATTGAGAGAATTCCTTGTGTGTGTGTGCGCGTACGCGTGCGTTACTCTCCAGAAACAAGGACAGGGAGTACAGGACAGTAAGTTGGCAAACAAGTAGCAGTCATACCTCTGTAAGGGCAGAAAAAAGAAATGGAAGGCCCTGTGGTTTGTCAGAGGTAACCCTGGCTCTGCTGTGTTCCTGGTTCTGCGTCCTAATACTTGTGCAGTTCTATTTTGTCATGTCCACCCAGTTACTGTCTTTCACACAAACACACACAGCACGAGCGAGAGGGGGAGACAGGAGATCATAAGGCTCTGGGCTCATGGAGTCCAAGTCACACTTCCTGCTCATGTGATTCCCGTGGATCTCGGGACTGGCATAGTGCAAAATATTATGGGACTTCTAGAAATAGAAGAAACTTGAAATGTGATTTTATTTTTTTTTAAGTTGGGTTAAACTTTAAAATGTATTTTTGCTCTTTAAATATACTACAGTATCTCCACACACTGATTAGCCATAACATTAAAACCACCCGCATCATATAGTGTAGGTCCTACTTGTGTCACCAAAACCTCTCTGACCCACTGGCCGGGAGGTGGGACCTCAGTGGATCACACTTCTTTGCCAGCACGTCCCGCTGATGCTCGATCAGATTAAGAGCAGAGGAATTTAAAGGTCAAGTCAACATCATGATCTCTTTGTCGTGTTCCTCAAACCTTTCCTGGACAATTTTTGCAGCGTGGCATAACGCATTAATCCTGAAATAGGACATTATTTTACTAAATATTGTTTGCATAAAGAGTTGTATTTGGTTTACTACAGTGTTTGTGCGGCAGGTATATGTGTCACCGTAACACCCACCCACATGAACAGCAGGATCCAAAGTTTCCCTGCAGATTATTGTCCAGGGCGTCACACCGCCTGTCTTCTTCCCGCAGTGTATCGTGGTGCCATGTCTTTCCCCCATTAAGCAGTGAATATTCATGTGTGTCAGTAAATTGTGTAATAGGGATTCTACAGCATTGTATTATATACCCACTGAGATGAATGAATAAAACTGTTTATCTTGTGTTGGGTTACAACGCACTGGGGCCTTAAAAATCATCTCACTACCAAGAAAGATGGGAAACTTTTGTGTAAAGCTACAGAGCTCTCTCTTGTGTTTAAAAGTGGTAATAACATGTTTATTAACGCACGATGTGGCTGTTTCCCTCGTAAATAATCCTTATTAATCTATTCTAATTAGCTAATGAGGATGTAGTATGTTATTTGTTTTATTTATCCAGCATTTTATTATCAAGTTCCAGCTGATCAAGGAAAGCTTCCTCAGCTTTCACACTGCAGATAGTAAGAATCATTTTTTTGGACCACAAAATAAAGTAGAAACATTCGTGCATTTATTTGAAACATGAACAGGTAACCAGAACAGTGGCAGTTTTATATAAAATCACATTTTAAAACTAGACAATCCTTCTCCACACATCCTTTATGCTTTTTTGAAAATCCTCTTGGCTTCGACACCTTCGTAGTGGTAGCTCTGTGTAGGAAAAACAAACAAATACATTTATTTAAATTAGAACTTTTTACAAATTGTCTTTGGTATCTAAACTATTCACATCATTGTTAAATTTCATTATAAAGCTGCTTTAGCCATATAGCCATGCCATGCTAATCATGCCAACCCTCAGAAAAATGGGTGTAATTTGCAGGTTCATGACTCAGTGAACTCTGATGTGAAAATTTCCAACTGTGTTCGATGAATTGATCCCTACAGTGCAGACGATCCAAAAATGAAGGATCCGCTAATCTTTTAAGTTTGACATATATATATAGAGAGAGTATATCAACCATCCTATCAATCCTATAGTCAGTTAAATACCTGCTTCAGACTGTATAACCTTTTTTTCTTTCCATCTAATCAATGCTTAGCTTCCTAGGAAACTTAACAGAGAGATTAGCCAGTTCACCTGGACGAGTTCCCCACCAACCAATGTGCGTGTGGTGGTCAGGATTTTGTCGTTGTCCTTCCTGTTAAATGTACCTTTAAGATTCTCTCCCTCCATCACCCATGAACCCTGATGAACAACACACATATAACAACACACATGTTTAATGTACATTGTATATACACACATAGGTAGAGTATACTATATACAACTCTAAAACTTGAGTTGATTATTAATTTTTTAATTGATGTTTTTAGTCCCTGGACTCGCAGTTAATGATGATTTTGGACTTATTGTTGACTTTTGGTTCTCACAGTGAGCTCTGTGCCATCGGCCAGCGAGTATTCAAACCGCACTCCGAGTGTGAACTCGATAGTTTTGGTCCTGAATGTGCTTGACTCCTGAACGGTGAACTTCTCTCCATCCTGGTTGATGGTGATTTTCAGGTTGTCGTGTTCAGCCAACTTCCTCTTTACCATGTTAATGCCTACACACACACACATTCATACACAAAGATGTTTCACAATCTGGTGCACATACTTTAATATATGGGTATATTATTTGCATTTGTGACATTGAAAAATCATCCAAAATTGTGCTTGTCGGTCTAAGTTAAAGGAGCATGGCCTCTCTGATGTCAGTCTCATTTAAGAACTAGTGGACCCTGTTCTGTCTGTTCAGAGGTTGTCAGTGATGTCTGGCAGTCCCAGTGAAGCAGGTGTGTGGTCTCTGGGTCTGTCAGTCATAGTGAAGGAGGTGTGGCCTCTTTCTCAGTCAGTCACAGTGAAGGAGGTGAGGCCTGTGAAGATGTGAACTCTGTGTCTGGCAGTCATAGTGAAGGAATTGTGGCTTCTCTCACACATAGTGAAGGAGGTGTGGCCTTCCATTTCTCAGAGCTACTCACTTAGTCACTCTAAGTAAGCGAACCGCTTACTACCACTTAGTTTCAAGGCTGGGGGGCTTGCCAGCAATGGGAAAAGGCAGGGCACACCCTGAACAGCTCGCTGGACCATCGCACAACCAACACACACAACCATTTACACTCACCTTCACACCTGCGGTAATTTGAAACAGCCAGTTAGCCTAACGTTCATGTCTCTGGACTGTTAGAGGAAACCAGAGTACCCAGAGGAAACCCACACAAGCACGGGCAGAACATGCAAATTCCACACAGAAATGCGTGAGCCAAGCCAGAGACTTAAATCCAGGACCTTCTTGCTGTGAGGTGGACGTGCTAACCACTATGCCACTGTGTTACCCATTTCTCAGAGCTAGTCATGATTGTATTTTCAGAATCAAGAATCTTAACAGATTGTTAATCCCATGTCAAGCTCAGATCATCACTATCACATAATATCTTACACCATCACATATCATCTTGTGATCATATCATCTTACTATTATTATACTTATTACATTATCAATTATTAACTTATATTTTACATACCCATCTTTTCCATAAACTTGTCATAGTTTTCGTTACGGTCGACCTTCCATGTGCCATTGAATGCCATGTTAAAAATAGGGTGATGGAGACACAGATCAGGACACAGAGAGAGTGAGAGAGAGGGTGTGGAGTAAGGAAGGTGAAGCTGTCATTCTGTCATCGTACTTTTATAGGTGAGCCTTATCTCTGTCCATTATCCAGCTGATGATGTGGTCACTTTAGGTAACAGGTCTTTGTCACTTTGAACAATAAAATATGAGCATTTAGATAACGCCTGTCTCCAGAATACAATTATTGCCCAACACTGGAGACCTCTTATTGTGGTGAATATCAGATAAGAGAATTGGCAGGATTGGTACTAACCAAGAAACCCAGGAATGTAGTGCTGCAGTAAGTGAAGTCATTAAATTTTTTTAATCAGTCAGTTACACTTTGGCTATCAGAGAGAGAAATTATAATCATGTAAAAAAACATATCTCAGATGGATATCATATCAAACATCCTTATTTATTACTGGATGTAAAATTTAATGTAGATGTTAACCCACAAACTTTGATTGCAGCCTGCACTAACCTGACATATAGTTTCGAAATATTTACAAACTTGCAGATGCCACGTTCCCTATAACCCAGTGTGCTTTACATAGGGAGGATCAAAGTTCCTTAGCTGTAAGATAACACCTGATGCAAGAATAGGGTGATGACAAAACAGATTTTCCTACACTCTGCAAGACTTGAAGAGGTCAAAATGTGCAGAAATGGTGCTTCAATGACGACCAAACCTTTGTAATAAAATGAATGATGTAGTTAAATAACATTTAATGAAACACAAAGACATTGTCTGAGCTTCCTAGATATGCCAGGGTATAAATATGAAGTCAAACATGTAAAAGTATTTTACAGATAAAAAAAAGGAATTGAAAGAAAATAAGGGATCTGATCTGTACTCTGTGGTGTTTTTAAAAATTAATCTTCCAAAATGGTTCCGTTTGTTCCTGGAAAAAATACAACCCCATTGTAAGATGATCCAGGGAAGAATGACAGTATAATATAGGGAATGTGCATTGTGGCTAATGTGATTAACACTAATACAAGCTCAGTCTAAACTATATAATAATATATAAGTCTTGTGCTAAAAGAGGAAAAAGTAGTTAAAGGAAGTAATGCAAATATAGAATATTACGTATTGGAAATAAATCTCTTTTACAACTGACAGAATGAATACACCATTAAGATGCTTAAAATGAACATCCATAAGTAGGAAATAATACAAACAGTAATATAACAGTAACTGAGGATTATGTATTCTGTATTGTATTTATGTATTTGTTTGTTTATCAAATACTGGTAACACCAGTGATTGTATCCCCATGAAGGGCCACATCTGGCCACATCTGCCACCACTGCATTAGCTGTTGCTGCAGACACTTCTTGTTAACACTCTAGCAGTGCCTGTTCTTTATGGATTTATTTGATGCATTTATGTGGAATAGTCCCAACAGCATGTCCTACCAGCCTATCGAAACTTTTTCAAGGTCACAGAGGTCAAATCATTAAAAATGCCTGTTGACTTTCTGGAGGCTGCAGTTGACCACGCTAGGGGATACACATAGTGTTCAAGAATCCATTCATTCATTCATTCATTCATCTTCTTCCGCTTGTTCCGGGGTCGGGTCGCAGGGGCAGCAGCCTAAGCAGTGACTC
>JAOUQZ010000032.1:2738683-2753209 GCA_028564935.1 Neosilurus hyrtlii
GTAAAGCGACAGTTAATTTCTAAAAATTTAAATTTCAAATACTTCTAACGAACGCAGCGCGCGCGCGCCAAACACTCACTGGAGTAACGAACTTTGTACAATTATATACAGCAATAATGTTTGTTTATCGTATTCTAGCGGATTTACAGGCTTTTTACTAAACCAGTGCGAGAAGTCACAGAAGTGACGTTTTAAACACCGCGTGGTTTTACCTGGCGCGCGTGCAGTACCAGGTAAAGTGTTGTTATTTACAATCAGGTGAATTCTGTGTCTTTCAGGACAAATGCACTTCTTTCTAGAGCTATTTTAAGGAATTTACAGGTAAAATGAGATAAAAAGGGTTCATGCGCCTCTCAGGTAAGAGAAATAAATCCGGACAGACAGACATAGATAGATAGAAATTAACTAATAACAAGATCAAAGTAACAGGAAATGAAACTGATATTGGTTGAATGTAACCCTAGACTGCACTTAAACTCCAGTGTGAAAGATACTTGAGTCCATATTAAAGGTGAATAGGCTTCCATTTGATAAATGTAGGGATGATTTCCAAATGTTTTATTTGTGATGTATTCTGAGACGTGTAGTTATAGCACGCTTGTCCAGCAGGGGGCAGTGTGTCCCCACAGCAATGTATGATGACGCGTACATACTTGGATTGGAACTGTGTACTGAGAAAAGGACACAATTATACATCTGTATTGGCTAACTGGAGGAAGTACAGGGAGGGAGGGAGAGAGAGAGAGAGAGAGAGCAATAAAATTGCTAGTGATAATTTTAGATGTTTTTTTTTGGGTGAATTGTACTTGCAGTACTGTGGGAAAAATATCAGTTATAGAAAGAAATGTCTTCAAAAATAAAGAAATGAAGTTAACCATTTGTCTGTAAGAAAAAATGCAGCTTTATAAGGAAATGAACCATACATTTTACTAAGCATACAGCAGATCCAGCTGCAGTTCTTCTGGACACACTTACTGCCACACTTCCTCGCAGCAGCTGGGTGGCACGAAGGGGCAGTAGTTAGCATGTCCGCCACACAGGAGGAAGGTACTGGGTTCGACTCCTGGGCTTGGTTTGTGTGTGGAGTTTACATGTTCTCTCCATGCCAAAATGGGTTTCTTCTGGTTGCTCTGGTTTCCTCCCACAGTCCAAAAACATGCAGATTATTCTAATTGTCTGTTCCAGATTGCCCCTAGTTGTGAGTCTAAGTGAATGGATGTGTGTTGGCCAAGCGATGGATTGGTGAGCTGTTCAGGGCATAACCAGAGTTGCCCGAGATCCTTTCCTCGACCGTAGTAGGATAAATGAATGAATGAACGAACAAAGCAGCCTTCATTATGTTTTCCGTCTAAAAGTAGTCTCATAGGTAATACACCATTTTCTTTCCTATATCTTTTTTCAGGTGTCTTCTTGTAGGGGATGAAAATGTTTTTGACTAACATGAAACTTAAGCAAGCATAAATAACAGGACTTTTTAAAAAAAGGTAATTCGTAAAGTTTCTCAGGACGCACGCACACACACACACACACACACACACACACACACACACACACACCTGTTAGTGTTAGCTCAGTGCTCTAGGGGCTTGTCCTCCTGTTGCCACACTCTTCCCCACTTCGGCATGGTTGACAGATTCAGACTGTGAGGCGGGACGACCTTTGACCCCGCCCATCGTCCTAGAAGTGTCATTCTGTTCGACTGAACAGGTCTCAGATTAGATTGTGTTCTCTAGAGTCTATTCTTCACTAGAGCATTAGGCTTTTTAAGGGCACTGTATTGATTTATTACTTAAATGAATCTTCGTCTTCACTTTTAAAGGTGGACTTTGTTATTGAAGGGTATCGTTATTTCATCTTGTGAATCTTTAAGCCCAAGGCTTTGACCATTCAAATGACATAAAACTGGAGGGTACGCTTGTCTTATGCCTAGTCTGGAATCACAGAAAACTTTATTATTTGTAAGGCTGTGGTGTCTCAAATAGAAACGTCAGATAAGACTGGTGGAGTGTTTCAAAATTCCATTTTAAAGTCAAAATTACCATCCTAAGCTTCTAGCCTCATGCTTTAGCCATTTATAATTTAATTCAAATATGCTTCAGATTCCGAAGAAAACATTTTCTCAGTGATTTTTGTGTAAAGGTTTTAAAAAGTACCAGTATTGGCCATCCTTACGGCATAATTCATGTAATATGTGTACACTTTGCAGATGCTTATTTTAACTTAAATTACAATAAAAAGCACAAACTGTGTTGTTTTATCCTGTTGATTACTAGCCGGGGCTGAACCAATGGTTAGCATGCATTTTTTTCTCCTAGAATTGACGTGAAGTCATTGGTCCATTTTGTCTAGTGTAAGTTAACAAGCAGATCTATTCAGCGTGTGACATATTAGGCAAAAAAATGTGTTCAAGATGCAACTATGGAAGTAATTTGGAGGAAATGGGTGCAATTGGTTACCTGTTTGAACCAGAGAGGGAGAAGTCTTGTGGAGACAGTGAGATGTCACATTGTAGTGATTCTATGAGGATGAGAATGCTGCCAGAGATGAGCGTGACAGCAATTCCAAAATAGCTTATGCAGCCAATGTTTTGCCAAGTTGGCTTTTCCTGTTCAGAAAGGCAACATGTCTCTGAGCATGCCCAGTGTGGCAGCACTCGCATGTATGACCAGGGGTTAGTATTGATGTTGCTGGAAGGAACCGTAACACTAATTCACTACAGGTACCCTGTAAGAAAAAACTGCTAGATGTGAAGCTTTAGTAGCATTCTTGAGACATTTTTTATTTCTGCCAAGGAGGTTATGTTTTACCCACGGTTTATGTGTTTGCTTGTTAGTGATGATAATAATCACTAGATTATGCAGATTAATGTTTGGTTTCAGGATTTTTTAAAATATTCTATAACATTGTGAGGTAGGATGACTTTTTGGAAGTGTTGTATCGCGGTAAGCCCAGCACGAGATGCTTTGAATTTTATCACAGCTTTGGAGAAGGAAGACTTTGTTAAATCTAGAAGATCATCCAGATCAAATTCTAGATGGACCAATTTGTACAGGATACTTTAACATTGTGATACAGGCATAGACATTCATAGAGGTTCATGTGGGGGGTTGTGGGGCTTGGCGGAGGTTTGCGTTCCCCGAGTGCCATTTTCTTGTGGATGTATTCAATGACATTTAAAAAAAATACTTTATATTGAGAAATGTTTATCATTTCTAATGTATAATTCTATAAGCAACAGCACTGACACAAGTTTCTCTAATTCATTTTAAAATCAGTCTGTCCCAAATGTTCTAAAGGAGAACATTGCATTTAAAGATTTGAATCTTGCTATTCTATCTATATTTACTCTAGAAAATGGTCAAATGGAAAGAGAGATATAGAGAACGAGAGAGAGAGAGAGAAAAACATGGTGAGAGAGAAGAATGTAAATGTAAAAACAGAGGAATGAGAATGAGAGAAGTGTGGATATCAGAAATCGAGTCTTATTAATCTCTTCAGTAGGCGAGGCTGTGTTTTTTCCCTGGTTCCTGCCCTAGAAAGGCATCCATGCTTAGACGAAGTCGTGCTGATGGAATACATCATTGCATTATGGGTAAATTCTCCTTGGGAAATTGGAATGGAAGGCGGCATACCTACACACACACACACACACACACACACACACACACACACAAACAGGTTGACTTTCTCAATAATGGTGCCACCAGATGGGGAATGTAGACCATAACTCTCTGTAGTTGTTTGTCATAGCAGCCGTGTGGTTTGATGGAAGCGATTTATAACTGAAAATCAGATCCCTCAACACTCATAAAAAAGCCACTTGGTTTCATGCGGCTCCAGATTCCTACATATTCGTGGCCCCATTTCCTCTATAGATAACCTATTTTCATTACCCTGTTTGCTAGAGGTGTACTGTTTAAGATGCTAATATCCAGATGGACTCAGTGATACGTTTCTATTCAGAGCTGTCACTGCTGCACCTGCTAACATTGTGCCATTTTTGAGGCGATCTACTTTCAGTGTATATAAGTTGGGAAAAAGTCAGTGTTCTAATATCAGGACAATTGTTCTGTTTTGTTATCACAGTTTTTTTTGTGTGTCTAACTATTTGTATTTGCTCTTGATCTCAATCCACTGCCTGGTAATTTATTTATTTATTTTTTGCAACTTTATGCTAAAAGTTATGAACTGATTTTGATGAATTTTGTTGAAGGGGTGAAATAGCATTTCATTAGAATTTGCAGATGATCAAGATCCAATTTTGAATCCTGTTAAACGATTGTCTAACACTGTGAGATATGGCTATTTTTTTAAAGTGTGGTCCTACAGCAGATCCACCCAAGGTGCTGTGTGCTAAAATATGAAGTTAGTGTTAGCACCCAATATCATAACAATTATTTACACTAACATTCACAAAAAAGAGAATGCATTAACATTAGCATGCTCTTATGTGCTAGCATTTATTTGCAATGATTTGACTAGCGTTTTGCTTTTGAGTGCAGCTAATGTTATTGCTAGTTGTGTTAACATTTTTAGCTTAGCCATTCAAGACTAATAGATGATATAGGCAACAATATTCGACTTACAGTTACAGATATACTATGGAAAATACCTTGAAGTAGAAAGCTGCAGAGTGTTAAAGCCTTAGCCATTTTAAAAGAAAGAAAAGGCGATAATAAACAAAGCTGCATAAGGTGTCACAACAAAAGATCTCCACATTTAGCAGCGTCATTGTGTCTTTCCAGGCTTTCCAGTGTAGTTTGTCTTGATGGATTGTGTGTAGTAGTTCCTGTGAGTCTTTGAGAAATTTCACCTCTGAGACTAAATGAGGCTTGTATACATCCATCTCACTTACTGACCTTCAGCTGCTGATTTTAATGACATGCTAATCATGCTTGCATGACCTGCTGTTTTAGCATGGCTCGCTCTGTTTTTTTCAAATGGCTCTTTTTTTGGAATGAGTTGCTGCCATGATCAGACACAAATTCACCCTGTTTTTGACATGATATTTTCACACAGCAGGCCTGAATACGTCAGGAACGACGAACATGCCTTATAGTATGACATATACGAAGACCAGTGATGTGGCTTATGGGACGCTATATGATGCACTTGATGAAAAGTCTAGCTTGTCAGAAAGCTTTGTACTTTCTAGCTTAGTGTGGCAAACGCTATGCTGCATTCCGGGATTGCCATGATTGAGAATTTTTTGATCTTCCTCCCCAGTGACACACAAGGATGTGAATGATAATTGATCAGGAGCCTGGCAACACTACAAGTGTGACCCTGTCAAAGAGATGGCAAGAATTTATGGCAGTAGGATTGTCTACTCTGACAGGGTGACCACTGCGAAAGGAAAAAATAAAGTGGGGACTGATCCTGCCAAAATACATTATTGTTTCTATAGTAATGGTATACAATGTTCAGCCATAACAATATTTATATTTTACACAGTGGCTTGTATGGTAGACTCTCCATATAAATAAATATCTAACTTTTGAAATGGTGAATTTCTCTATGTGCAGACATTTACTTAGCATTTATGGAAGGAGTCTCCACTGTTAGAGCTGTGTGACATGATACTTGTTTTTTGTCAAGTGCTTAGGACACGATTTATACAAGTAGGCAGAAATACAATTTTAATAACATCCACGCCTCAGATACACCCTTTTGTGTTGTTATTTTTATCTCAGCAGTGAACATTTCACAAATTTATATTTACCGCATTAATTTTGACTGGTAGGGCTCTAAATGTCGAAAAGGGCGGGAGTGACGTATACGGAAGAACGGATGGACGCGCTCTTTGTTTACACTAGAGATGAATGTGATATTTCCCCACGAACTGTTACTGATTAATCTGTTGTTTGGATTTGTATTAAAAGTTTTCCAACATGCATTTTGTTCTAATACACACAGAGATAACATTAGCTTGTTTATATTCCCCAAAAAGCCTGATTTACACAGGCAATGGTGTTTACAAGCCATACGAACCCGTGAGAATTGGCAGCCAAGTGCTGTGCAGTAGACATTTTGTTGAATCTTGTTTAGACAATCAGCCAGATATTCAAGAGTCTTTGGGTTTTGCTGTTCAACACAAGTTGAATCTACTGCCAGATGCAGTGCCCACAGTGTTTAAAAGACCCCGGGATGTATCACCACATAAAAGGAACAGTCTTGCAGTGGAAAAACGAAGGCGACTTGAAGTAAGTAGACCTAGACTAGAACAAGTATTTTTTTTTTTCATTTTAACATGATGTGTCTTGGTGACTGAATAAACATCCTGGCAATTTGAGGCAAATATAGAGCCATAAAATTATGGAACCATTGCTCACTAGTACACTGTACATGTCCTAATGCTACAAATTTGTTCCTGTATACCCCTTTCATTTAACTAATTTTTTAAACTTGTGTTTCAGTTAATTACTTTATGATTATAATATAAGTTGAACACCAGTAATTGTATAAAGCTGTTTTTAAACATTTCCAATGAATTTCCAGTAGTGACAAATAATTCCACTCACGAAGGCAATCTGAACAGGCCACAAATTATACTTGTTTATTTTTATGGGAGAATTCAAGTGTGTATTTTGTTGATTTTCTAGTTGTCCTTGTTAACAACTGCATCAACTATTTACTATTACTATTTTGATTATTAAAAGCAATGTAAGAAAACAGACTGCAAATCAACTTGAAAAAAATGAAACAATAATCCTAACAAAAACACACACTCTGAAAAAGGCAGTGTGAAACTCGTCGAAAGGATCAGATCGAGGTTATCTGACAGTGACTCTACACTCGAATCAGAATCAGAACCAGCACTCAGAACTTCATCCTCAAAGCTCCCGATATCTAGTGCTTGTTTGTTCACCATTTTAAACTTCTGTCGCTCTTTCAATGACGTCACGCATGAACATGGCAGCAGATTAGTGGATTCAACACAAGAGCTCAGTCAAGGACATTTCTCCACGATTTTCTTTAGTTATGACCCATTTAAAAACTGTGCCATCTAGTGGACACTTGCAAGTTTCTTGTGATATTTCTTTTTAATCTACAAAAAGACAGTGAAAAATGGTGTCCTGAGCACTTTAAAGATGACCCTGCAATAAACGAAAGACCTGTTTAGGGTATACCTCACCTCACGCCCAAAATTAGCTGGGATTAGCTCCAGCTTCCTTGAGACCCTAATGAGATACGCGGTATAGATGGATGAATAAAGGTAAAGGAGAAAGTGAAAGGCTAATAAGGGTAGGACTAATTAGTTCAGGTATAACTTAAGTGATAAAAGGAAATACCTTTTTTATTCCATCATTAAACATATAATATGCATGCTTTTTTTATGTAAAAGATTAAATATTGTTGGGGTATATGGATAATAAAACACAAAAAAATAATTGTCAGTTTATTTTCTTTTAATAGAAAACTAATTCCCGTAAAGGTGTCCATTCACAATGAAAAGCTAATATGTTTTATCTTCTATTATAATTACATTTTGGCTGAATATAAATGTTTCCTGGTGAAACCAACACAGTTTATGAGCTTAGTATCTCTTATTCACCTGTTTTACATCTTGTTTTGGTTCTGTGTCTGTTTTCAATAGCAATAATAAGACTGTGCGACCAGATGAATGATCTTGCATGATAACTTGGCAGTGCAAGGTCAAGCGGTCAAGTTTTAAAGCAACAGAAGAAGGCATACAAAAAGGAAACAAATAAGATGGTGATAGCTACTAATATAATCCCACCCGGTGCAGGAGTCATTGACACTCATGGACAGGAGTAAGCAAATGGTTTCAGAAAGTGATTGTCATTTTTATTTTATAAGCAATAACACTGTATTTCATGTTTTTGATATGCCTAGAAAGTGATTGGGCCCCTTTAGCTAAGCAATCTGTATTTAATACCCATAAAGTTCCTCAAGCTCAGAAAATTGTAGTTTCTGTGGTAACAGTCAGCAATAAATGAACCTGTTTATGGTAGAGCAGTATGAGGATATAACATAAATTAATAAAAAAATTTGGGTTAAAGTGTAATCAAATGTTTAAAGGCTTATCTGCAAAATTTTACAATATGATATATTTTTGTGACATTGATAGCTAACTTTTCGCTGGTGGGTTTAAAAACCTCAAAAACATGAAATTAGGCATCATAATGAGAATGATATCAAGCATACAGATTCATATTTTATATGTTTTAATATAATGTTAGGGAAATTAAAAGGCCCCAGATTTTATAAGGCGGAAATTTACGTTCACACCCTCAACAACATGTGAACCCACTAATCAGAAACTGGCGATTTCTATCCCAAAGGAAGAAAAGTTCTCAGGTATAAAGAGGATCATCACTTAACACTTTGTGTGCAGATTAGTCCTAAAATCACTGATTGATCGACACAGAGATATAGAAATGTAGGCACGCCCTGCTGAAGCACCACAAACGTTCCCTGATTTTAAATCACGTTTTTGAGTGATCCGATTTGCAAACAGAAAAATAAATGGAGAAATGAGTAGTTTCCATGGCAACAAGCACACTGACAGAATGTACAAAAGTCTGTTTCATGAGTATTCAAGGATAACAACTAAACTACTGTTACAACCAAACTAAAATTTTTCAACTTCACCTGAGCACCAGTTAAGTAGTACTTGCGTGCACACACACACACACACACACACACACACACACACACACACACACACACACACACACAAGCAGAAAGAAGAGAGAATGTTGATTAGTAATTTCAAATCTTGCAGGAGCCATCAAATCCGCTGCTCAATAAATCGGCTGCACTTTATGAGCCATTTTTTATTGTTATTGTTCAGCACTGCTGCCTGATAAGCCACTACGTGAATTTTAATTTTGCTCGCATAATTAAAATGCACCAAAGGTGCTGTCTTCGAAGCTGAGGCGTAAAACACCGTAGCTTATATCTGCGAGTCAAAAACGTGATGTGAATCTGCTAATGGAGTTTGTGCTTTGACTGAAATTACATTGTTTTCTACCTGAGAAATTAACAGGCTTCTCTCTCTCTCTCTCTCTCTCTCTTTCTCTCTTTCTGTCTCTCCTTCTCAGCGTGTGAGTATAAGGGGCTAATTAGCATAAATGAATGATTTTTCACTAAGGGCATATTTAATATAAACAATCAAATCCCCTTTCAGAGGGTTACCATCATCACCATCATCATCTTGCGCTTGATCCGAGATTGGGTCGTGGGGGCAGCAGCCTAAGCAGTGAGGTCCAGATGTCCCTCTCCCCAGCCACTTCCACCAGCTCTTCCGGGGGGACACCGAGGCAATCCCAGGCCAGCTGAGAGACATAATCCGTCCAGCGTGTTCTGGGTCAACACCAGGGTCTCTTCCCGGTTGGACATGGCAGAAACACCACACCTGGGAGGCGTTCAGGAGGCATCCTAATCAGATGCCTGAGCCACCTCAACTGGCTCCTCTCAATGCGGAGGAGCAGTGGTTCTACTCCGAACTCCTCCCGGATGGCTGAGCTTCTCACTCTGTCTCTAAGGGAGATACCCCCCACCATGCAAAGGAAGCTCTTTTCAGCCGCATGTATCCGCGATCTTGTTCTCTCGGTCTCTACCCAAAGCTCATGACCATAGGTGAGGGTTGAAACATAGATCGATTGTTAAATTGAGAGCTTTGCTTTTCGACTCAGCTCCCTCTTCACCACGACGTACCAGTACAAGCCCTGCTTTACAGCACAGGCTGCAACGATCTGCCTCTCGATCTCCCGTTCCATCCTTCCCTCACTCGGAAAGGTACTTGAACTTGATACTTGAACTCCTCCACTTGGGAAAGGACCTCATTCCAGACCCGGAGGGTGCATTTCACCCTTTTCAGGCTGAGAACCATGGCCTCGGACTTTGAGGTGCTAATTCTCATCCCGGCCACTTCGCACTCAGTTGAGAATCGCTCCAATGAGAACTGGAGGTCCTAGCTCAATGAAGCCAAAAGACAACATCATCTGCCAAAAGCAGAGATGAGATCCTATGGCCACCAAACCAGAACCTCTCAACACCTCAGCTGCGCCTAGAAATTCTGTCCATAAAAATTATGAACAGTACTGGTGACAAAGGACAGCCTTAGTGGAGTCCAACCCTCACCGGAAACGAATTCGACCTGTTGTTACCAATGTGGACCATGCTCTGGCTCCGGTGGTACAAAGACCTAATGGCCCGTAGCAAGGGGTTCGGTACCCCATACTCCCGGAGCACACCCTATAAGATTTCACAAGAGGGACACGGACGAAAACCTTCTCTAAATCGACAAAACACGTGGACAAATTGGGCAAACTCCCATGCCCCTTCCAGGATCCTGTAGAGTGTGTAGAGCTGGTTTGATATGTACCTAGGCTTCGTGTTGGTGGGATTGAGGAGGTCCTTGCACCTCTCAACAACATCCCCAGTCGAGGTGAGCAGCTCCCCACTTCCACTGTAAACAGTGTTTGTGAAGAACTGCTCCTCCTCTTGAGACATTGGATGGTGGTCCAGAATCTTTTCGAGGCCCTCACCAAACTCCTCCCACACTCGAGATTTTGCATCGGCGACAGCCTGGGCTGCAGCATGTTTGGCCTGCCGGTACCTGTCTGCTGCCTTGGGAGTCCCACAGGCCAAAAAGGCCTGATAGGCCTCCTTCTTCAGCTGGACGGCCCCTTTACCACAGGTGTCCACAACCGGGTTTGGGGGTTACCGCCACAACAGGCACCAGTGACCTTTCGGCCACAGCTATGGGCTGCCACCTCAATAATAGAGGCACGAAACATTGCCCATTCTGATTCCATGTCCCCTGCTTCCTTTGGGATGTGGTTGTACCTCTGCCGGAGGTGGGAGTTAAAGGCCATTCTGACAGGAAACTTCACCAAACGTTCCCAGGAGACCCTAACTAAATGCTTGGGCCTGCCAGGTCTGCAGGGCGGCCTACCCCGCCATCGGAGCCAGCTCACCACCAGGTGGTGATCAGTTGAGAGCTCAGCTCCTCCATTCACCCATGCGGCCGCAAATTGGATGACACAACTACAAAGTTGATCATCGAACTGTGGCCTAGGGTGTCCTGATACCAAGTACACATATGGACACCCTTATGTTTGAAAATGGTGTTTGTGATGACGAGCACAAAAGTCCAACAATGAAACACCATTTGGGTCCAGATCAGAACATACCTACCAATCACACCCTTCCAGGTCATACAAATGGGCGTTGAAGTCTCCCAGGATGATGGGGGGGGGGGGCATCCAGGCAAGGGGAACTTGTTCCTTGTTTTTTTTTCTATCCACAGGGGTCTTCTGAACTGTGCTTAGTCTGGACCTACACCTAGGACCTGTTTGCCTTGAGACACTATACACTGCGCTCTACTCTATCTTACCCAAAGGTAACAGATGTATATGTTACTCTGTGTATATTATTAGCAAGAGACATTATGTTTGTGTCTCTTTAGTGTGTCTGTTGTGGGAATGTGACAAGCTTTACTGTTGTCGTTGGAGGGCGTGTACCATCCATCAGTGAACTGAAAATTAATTATTTGATTTGCATGATATGTACCTAGGCTTCGTTTTTCCTCTTAGAATATTATCAATTCAAGCTAACTGTACTAGCTAAAGCTGTATTTCTTTCGAGACACCAGTGATGTCTTGATAATGGGTTGTATAACAGAGGATAAGACATAACCACAGTTATATATAATTTTTTTCTTTATTGACCCAATTAGATAGAAGTTAATTATAGGTAAGATGCAAATAGGAAAATGTCATATCACATGTACCATACGATTTGTCAGAGGAATCAATCGAGCCAATCAACTAAGTTTGAGAGCTTTTCTAATTTGCATGATGTGTGTTGCCTGACACTCAGCATTGTGAACACAGTACTGAGTCTGATTTGTGTTGGTTGTTTGCCAGCAGGATTATGCTAAACGTTATGTGTGAAATTTTAACCAGGATGACTTCATGACATTTTGGAGATGATCCAGGTAAAATGTTAGGTCTAGGAATTTTTTTAAATGACTGTTTAACATTGTGAATTAATTCAATTCAATTCTGTTTTATTTGTATAGCGCTTTTTACAATTGGCATTGTCACAAAGCAGCTTTAAATAGTAAAATTAATTTAAGGAGAAATCTAAGAATTTTTCTACAACACCCTACACATCCGTAATTAGCAAGCCCGCGGCAACAGTGGCAAGGAAAAACTCCCTCAGTAAACGCGAGGAAGAAACCTTTAGAGGAACCAGGCTCAGAAGGGAAACCCATCCTCATCTGGGTGAGACCATAGAATACAAACCATATTAGAAAAATTTCATTACAGTCCAACATGTATTCCGGTTTGTTATACCACAACTGTAAGTTCTAAATAATTGCAGCAAGAGAGTTTATATCACCAGCAGTGAAAAGTCATCTTCCTAGTCACAGAGTGCAGATCTAAGCCCATATGGATCATCATCAGCAGGAACGAGGGGCTTCCAAGATGAGAATTCCAGCCAGCGTCAGCACACCAGGACAGACCACAGGACTCAGAAAGCAGAAGGATCAGGATTACCGGCTTCCAAGATGTAGCATGTGTATCTCAGCAAAACACAGGAGGGGGTGTTTGAAGAGAGGTTGTTAGGTATTCTTATAACAGTGTAATGGTAAAAGAAAAGTAGTGCTGGTTGCAAGCAGGGACCCTGGCATGACTAACTATGGCAGCATAACTAAAAAGAGAGAACTCTCTATGCCTGAGAACCCCCAGATCTGCTTCTTTACGTAATAAAAGGCTATTAACAAAATGCTTGACTAAACAAGTAGGTTTTCAGCCTAGTCTTTAAAACATGTTATTGCACAATATTGAGGGAAATTAGCATGATATTAGGGGCCTGGGGGTGTCATTGGGCTTGATGGAGGATAATGCCCTCCATTTTGGAGATGGTCCAGGTAAAATGCTAGCCCTAGAAATTTTTTTAATGATTCTTTAACATTTTGAATTAGCATGATATTGTGGGCCTGGGGGGGTGTGTGTCATTGGGGTTGATGCAGGATTGCTCTCTCCAAGTGCTCTTGTTACATGAATAATGTATTGTTTTCAGTTGTCATTATTTGCATTTCTTCACTTGTTAATTTGTCAAAAAAATGTAATCACATAGCTTAAACACACATGAACAAACATATAAAAACTCTAAATACCGAGATCCACTTAAGTATTGGAGCTAACCTGAATTAAATACCTGATTAAATATAAAAAAGATTATTTAAAAAACACACATCTGGGGCCTTCACAGTCGAGTTTATAGTCTGGAAGCCGTGATTCGACTCAATCCCTAGATTTAGTTTGGTGATTATCCGCTTCCTAAATCATCCTGGTTCACAGCGGGCGCAGCGTAATTAGTCATGTCATGTTGAGTCACATGGATCTTTTTTCCCCCAACTGCTGCCACTTTAACCCACACTCCAAAAAAAGCCAATCTGACGTAAAGGGAATTTTTTTATTCAGTGTGTGTGTGTGTGTGTGTGTGTGTGTGTGTGTGTGTGTGGGTGTGTGTAACATTGAGAGGCATCGTCATCAAGCTTAGCTGGCAGTACAAAGGCCGCTGATTGCAGCTTGAATTTTAGCATCTTTCTCTCTCTTTCTTTCTCTTTGTCTGTGCCTGATTGCCTTTTCAGGAGAACATTGCTGCCCTCCTTCTCCACCTCCTCCTCATATCTTTCACCTCTTTGGTCACAGGGCTGTACATTGGGGAGAAAAAACATTATCACTATTTTTAGTGTTTCAGAATAATAAAATACATTTTAAATAACACTTTAATTTGTCTGTATTATGGCTCTTACCATGAAACATTTTTTGACTGTAATTTTATATACTTTACTTTTTTATAGAGGTTAAAAACAGGCGTTGGCTTATTTGGTGAAAAGTTCTTTGGTTTTCTTCAAAATTATATATTGGAAAGATTTGCCACAGTTTTTGAGAGAATCTTATCTATATTATCTATGGATTTCATCTGTGTCTCTGCATTGCAGAAATCAGCCCTCTTAGTAAGGATACGAAACTCTGCCACAAGTCTTTTACAGTATATTCAATTCTTTCTTGCCAATGAATTTGAGATCTTGTTGAGTTATGCAGTTCAGCTGAAAAGCTTTAGCATTTTCCTACTGACACGAACATATCATCGAGCCCGTTCCATTATGTCAACTGAATTGTATCTCATCGATCCGCGCTGAGCTTTGTGCCGCGTTAATTTATCAAACCCGAGAGCAGGTTGTTTTCTCCATTACCCGTGAGCTCTTCAGCAGCTTGATTTTGATTCATGGGTTCAAAATGGGACGAGAGCGACAGCGTCCACCCACCTCCAGCAGCCTCACTACTCCCAACGCTATTTGTTAAAGCAGAGAATCTCTTTTCTCCCATAGTTCATCTCCTTTTTACAGTCAAAAAACGATTTATAGGCTTTTTTGCATTCTGGCTCAGGAGGCAGTTCTAGGAGAGTGTGTGTGTGTGTGTGTGTGTGTGTGTGTGTGTGTGTGTGTGTGTGTGTGTGTGTGTGTGTGTGTGTGTG
>JAOUQZ010000032.1:2793583-2804016 GCA_028564935.1 Neosilurus hyrtlii
GATGGCCTGGCGAGCTGTCCGGGGTGTACTCTGCCCTCGCCCAGAGTCGGCTGAGATGAGCGCCAGCCTCCCCGTGACCCTAATTAGGATTAAGCAGTTCAGAAAATGACATGACATGACATACAGGATAGGTGTATTTGTGTCTATATGTGTATGTATGTATATGCACATTAGTGTAGTTACCTTAGTTGTTTTTGTGCACATTTTTATAATTGCTGCTAAACAGAGAGCTGCTAAACTGATTTTCTTTGTTCATGCAACAGTTAGCAATAAAGACATGCACACATTAGTGGACTCCTCGGACAGCTATCTTTATTGTTCTCGTGTTTAAACATCCTGTGCTTTATGATTGTACACAGAAGCTTTCCAAGAATAATAAACAGAAACATGATGCTTGGGTCCACGTTTCTGAGGAGGTTGGCATTTCCTGTGAATATATATTTATATAAGTTGAACTCCTACCAGTTTATGATGCAAGAATTTTCTTTCTTTACTTGTTAAGTGATAATAATAATAATAATAATAATAATAATAATAATAATAATAATAAGCTATTTATTAGGCTACTATAATCAATTATAATATAAGCTAATGATAACATAAGATATTAATTAATGAACCAGCTAAATACTGCTTGTGGATCTGCACTTCCTGTAAGGAACTAGCTAGATACTATTCATGGTTTCATGCTGAAACATTTGGAAGCAGGAAACATGCGAAAGGGTTACGTAGGAAACCAAAGCTGGTGATGAGTGCTTCATAAGTCACTCAGTGATTCGCTTGTCTTGCAAAGCAATTAATTTGTTACTCATCGCTTCCTATGTGTGTGCACCTTAAGGGTTGTTTTTTTGGTGGTTAATGTATAGAAGAACCTGTTATCAATGTATCCGTTTGAAAGAACATATGAGCAAAAGTACTCAGCTAAATGAGATGCTATGATGTACTGTACATTTCTGTCACACTGACTCTACAAAACAGTCACCCTGGGTCCGTACTAAAGATAAAAGAAATCCAAGATCTTTAAATCTCATTTTCACTAAGCTATTTAAAACATGATTTTTCCCCCATTATTCTATTCAAATTACTAATCCACACAGTGCATTTCAAAAGACTTGTTTAGTACTCAGCTAAATGAGATGCAATGATGTACTGTACATTTCTGTCACACTGACTCTACAAAACAGTCACCCTGGGTCCGTACTAAAGATAAAAGAAATCCAAGATCTTTAAATCTCATTTTCACTAAGCTATTTAAAACATGATTTTTCCCCCATTATTCTATTCAAATTACTAATCCACACAGTGCATTTCAAAAGACTTAGCGATTCATAATGTAGTTGCCTAGATGGATATTTTACTAAATCAGCTCCAGCCATTTAAGTCCATTATTTAACATCTTAACTCCCCTGATGAAGAAGACATAGACGGCTATAGAGTTTATGCTGTGGAAAGGTTTTTCTTTTAAAAAGTGCACAGTAGTGGATGAATGAGGAATAGGTTTTGTACCGTCCTTTCCAAGATTTACATAGATCACTGATTACGGTTGGCACTAATGTATGGAAATCTTAAAATACCAGAATAAACCTGCATAACACAGGAAAGACCATGGGCAGTGGTGGATCCGTGGGTTAAGACCCTGGTTTACTTATCTGAGGGTCAGGAGATTGGAGCACCTGCACTATGAAGCTGACACTGTTGGTCCCTTGGGAAAGGACTTTAACCCTATCAGCTCAGCCTTTCCATAATGGTGGAAAAACATAGGTATATAGAATATAGCTTTGCTTTTAGACCAGAGTGATATAAAAGAGTACACTTAATATTCAGCCATAACATTCAAAACATTATGAGCCCTGACAGGTGAAGTGAATTACGTTGATTATCCCATTGCGGTGACATCTATTTAGGAGAGGGATGTATTAGGCAGAAAGTGAACAGTCAGTTCTGGTTAGGATCTTAGTTACTTTGACAGCATTGTGATGCTCAATGGCTTGGTCTATTCATCTCCAAAATGGCGGGTGTTCCTGGGAGGTCTCAGTGTTCTAGTGTTAAGTACTTACCTCAGGTGGCCCAATGAAGGACAACCAGTGAGATGGCAAGAGTGTCATAGGTGCCCAAGGAACTACTGTAGCACAAACTGCTGGAACTGTTAATGCTGGATAGGATAGAAAGGTGACAGAACACACAGTGTTTTCCAGCTGGCTGTCTATAGCTAGAGACAAGCCAGGTGCTAATAATGTTATGGCTGATTGGTGTACACTGATATTGACTTTTCCCTTCTTGCAATTTATCTTTAAAAATGCCACTTACATGTTTAAGGAGAGTAAGGGAGGATGTAATGGTATTAAAATGCAGTCAAGAATTCAACTGGAGATAGTAAACAGTAAAAAAGCATGTTAAAGTAACATTTTTATGGTAACAACACTCCTTTAATAAATCTTTTTGACTTTGTTCGTTTGTTTTTAAAGTAACATTGATGTTCTGCTGCGTAAACTGTTTAAATGCATCATGACAGGGTTTTCAAATCATGTTCTAATTACAATAATCATTTATAAAGTCTTAGATTTAACCCATTTAAGGCCATCTTTATAGGTTCCTCTTTTGACTTTCCAGTAAAATGGGCCATTTAAAGCAATTGCTAGCCAATCATGGCTATCTGTGAGCTTATGCACACCAGGGGCAGATAGCACTTTTCTCCAAAGTGTGTTGTATTACCTTTAAAAATGCATACACAGCAGCTCAAAAAAATACAGGTGACAAGCGTCTTGCCCTTGCTGTTCTCTGTTTTGTGGCAGTCACCTGATAGGGAGGCATACATGAGGGTTGGAATTTTCTGTGACTAAATTAGGGGAGAAAAACATTGTGGGTGGATTCGGAATAAATAAAAAGGACTGTTTTTGGCAAAATATCACTAATGGCTATACTTTACCTGGTTGTACTTTTTATTGCATACAGCCAAATGTTTCTTAATATCATATCCAGCTGTTTGAAAGCCTTCCCAGAAACATTTCTGTTATTATTGCAGTAAGGGTGGAACTATATCTGGAATGGGATCTTCAAAAATATACACATTAGTGTGAGGGTCAGGTTTTCCACAAACATTTGCTCATATAGTGTACGCTGAGTGACTCATCCCTTGTTTCACTGAGGAGAAAAAGATTTCCATTTTTTTATAATGGAAAATGCATAACAGTTGGCAGGTTCTGGTTAAAATAATTTTTTTTTATATAATTAAGAGTAAACTCAAGAGTCACTGTACATGGGACAGTGTAATATTGTGCTTACTTTGTTTCATCACACAGTCCTAGTGTCCAGCATCCTACAAACACAATCATGTATATTTATCCATTCATTTGCTGAACCACTTACTCCCTCCCAACTAGGGTTGTTGGAAGGCTGGTGCCTATCACAGCCGACTCTGATCGAAGGTGGGGTACACCCCATTGCAGGGCCAACACACACACACACACACACACACACACACACACACACACACACACACACACATATATATATATATAGACACATACATACATACATATATCCTGTATGTTCAAACACATGCATCTATGTGCATATTTACACATATACAGACTTAAACATTTATCTACATAATCTTGCATTTAGAGACATACAGGAGGGTGCATGATATGTCAAAGGTGCATGGTATACATGGGGTGAGAGGTTCAGCTTTTTATTCATAAGGTGCATGATGCTAAAATGTTATATGTTGTTCGAGACCTGCTCTAAACATGAGTATTGCACTTAAAGAGTAATATCGCACTGTCCAGGAAGATGGTCTGTGTGATGGTTATTCAGTTAGTGTATGTGATGGTTGTGGTGGTGGGGTTACACATTTAACAGCTTGTGGGTAAAAGCTGTACTTAAGTCTGTTAGATTTTGTTTTGGTGTCCTGTACCTTTTTCCGGAGAGGAGAGGAGGGGAAAGGGGGTGTCCATGGTGTGTGGGGTCCCTGGTAATTCCACGGGCTCTCCAAAGTCTGCCAGTGTAAATGTCACTAAGGGGAGTTCGTGTAGTTCCAATAACCCGCTCTGCCATCCTCACCACAAGCTCCAGGGCCTTCCTGTCCTCTGCAGTACAACTGTTGCACCACACTGTACAGCAGTAGGTCAGGAGGCTCTCAATGGCTGGGTGGTAGAAGTTTGTCAGTAGGGGTCGTGGTAGGCGGGCTTGTCGGAGGTTTCTGAGGAAGTATATCCTTTGTTGTGCTTTCCCCACGTGGTGAGAGATGTTTGTGGTCCAGGTGAAGTTAGCAGAGATGTGGACTCCAAGACACTTGAAGCACTCCACCCTTTCTACCTCTTCTCCATCAGCATAGAGGGCAGAGTGCTCAGTGATTTTAGACCTCCTGAAGTCCATTATCATCTCCTTTGTCATAGATGTGTTACGGTCCAGGTTATTGTTATCGCACCATCGCCGCAGATGCCGGATTTCCTTCCTTGTAGGCTGACTTGTCGTTATCTGTTATCAGACCTATGATGGTGGTGTCGTCAGCAAATTTGACAATGTTGTTGCTGGTGTGAATGGGGGACCAGTCTTGTGTGAAGAGGGACAAGAGGAGGGGGCTGAATACACACCCCTGTGGTGTTCCAGTGTTCAGCCAGAGAAAGTGGAGGAGATGTGGTCTCCTATCCTGACGTTCTGAGGTCTGTTGCTAAGAAAGTCCAGTGTCCAGGCGCACAGTGAGCTCCATAGGCTCAGGTTGCCCAACATTTGACCCAGTTTATGCGGTAGAACCGTATTGAAAGCGGAGCTGAAGTCTACAAACAGTATCTTCACATAGGAGTTGATGCTGTCCAAGTGTGTGAGGGTTGTGTGGAGGGCTGTGTGACCTGTTTGCTCTGTATGCAAACTGATGTGGATCAAGATCAGCATGGATGGCAGCTTTAATGTGAGACAAAACAAGTTTCTCAAAACATTTGGTGATGATGGGGATTAGGGCAACTGGGCGATAGTCATTCAGGAAGCTCACTGTGCTCTTCTTCGGCACAGGAATTATGGTGGTTGTCTTGAGGCAGGTGGGAACCATATATTGCAGTATCGAGAGGGTAAAGATGGTGGTAAAAACCCCTGCTAGTTGATCTGCGCATGTTTTAAGTACCCTTCCTGTTACTCCATCAGGTAGCTCTGATCTGGTCGAGCTCTGGACGAGCAGAGCAGATGTGTGCCTCTCTGTTGTGTTGGTCGAAGCGAGCAAAGCACTGGCTGTGAGTGTCCGTTAGGGTGCTGTCCGAGGAGTCCACTGATGTGTGCATGTCCGTGTAGTCAGTGAGTGTCTTGATCCCCTTCCACATATTCCTGGTGTTGTTATCGGCGGAGTGCTCCTCGAGGGGGGGTGGGGGGGTGGAAAGAGAGAGGTCCTGTAGAATGTTCCCCAGAGAATCTTTCTGTATATTCCAGTCATTACTGATGGAAATCTGCTCAATGTAAAAACAAGGTTTTAGGTCAGGGAACCGAAAGACAAAAAAAAAATACTATCACTGCCCAAATACTTACAGACTGCAGTGTAAGCTTGCTAAGATCTAGAGTGCTGTCAGACTGCCTTACAATGATCTGTCTCCTCACTTACTGCTGGGGAGAAGAGCCTGCCAGAAACAAGCACTCCTTGTCATGTAATAACAGTCCTCGAGTAGGAGGACAAGCCGCCACAAGGTGTGTTTTGAGGGTGAAGAGCTCTTTTCGGCAATATGAAAAATGTCACATCTGTGGGTTTCATGAGCTCCCACCGTTCTCTGAAAAAACACGTCACTGCTGCATCCCATCCCGCTGAAGCACAGAGCACTCTCTTAAAGACCATTAGCTTCTCTATTATCACCTCTGTCCTGCTACAGATCGTTGGTTTGGCACTTATCAGAGGGTCGGCAGAAGGTTCCGGAGAATCGAGAACTGCCGTACGCCTCCACACACAAACCACACAGAACTAAAGCGATGGGAAGATACCTATTCTTTTCTGGCATAAAGCTGCCTGCTTGCTTTATTTCTTTCTTTCTTGACAGTATCTGCTACTGTATCTAAGCACGGACGTAGACAGATTGTCAAAAATAGCATGAAATGAAGCCTCTTCGTTTTTCTCTTTTATTTATCTCCAGAGTCCTTTGGCAGCTTAAAAAGGGGCCTGTTGAATTATTCACCAAGACATAAAGCCAGAAAAAAAAATTTTTTTTTTGCTTGTTATCCCAAAGAGAACCAAGAGACCGGCAGTGAAAGCGAGCTTCGTCCCTGGCACCGGCGAAGTCCCTTAAGAGTGCTCAGTTTCTTTTGGTTAGCCGCTCTGTTTTCCCATCCTGCTTGTCTGCAGAGCTCAGGCTGGATGCTAACCAGCTGAAACAGATCAAGGGCTAACGCTAGAGAGTTGCTAATTAAAATTTAAAAATGAGCTACTGGCGCATGTCGCTCTCATTAGAGTGTTAGCGTGATCTTGGGCCTGAAAGTGCTAACAACAAGGTGACTACTCATGATGCCGTTGCTGCTAGCGGCACAAACAATGGCTAAGTGGCTAAGCCAAAATTAGGATGCACATCTGATAATTAGTTATTTCTGGCAGTACTAAGTGAATAATGAGTGTATTGTGTTTGTACATCATCATATCCAGGAGGTTGGGTTGTGTGAAGTTGTGTATGTTTTTCAATGTTGAATAATTAGCATTCAGATGATGAATCTTCAATCTGGAACAGCAATGATGGAGAACTATGACTGTTCTCCATCTTTTCCAAACTTTCCAAGTATCAAGAGTTTGTAAAATCAAAGAGTGGTTTATGGTTTCCTCCTGGACCAATTCTTACTACTTATATATATATATATATAAAGTAGTAAGAATTATATATATAAGGTTTGGAATTAATAATTCCATTGTTTCCTGCACTGTTATAATATGTTTGCTGCTTTGCTAATTAGATCCCTAGTTTTTAATTATATTTATTTATTTATTTATTTTTTAGCCTGTCCTGTCCAGCATCATAGCAAGCAGAATGGCAGTCTGGTTGCAGTGTTGTGCCGAACAAATTTGCTTTTCCAAGGGAAGGTTTATGGGTATAAGACTCCTCTTAATAATCTGATTCATTTATTTATTTACTGTTGAATTGTGTTATGGAATCTATGGAATCTTGCTGGACTTGACTGGAGGGGACAGAAAAAGAAAGACAGCAAACAGAAGCGAAAGGGAAAGTCAAAAGAAGAAAGAGGAGACAAAAACACTATAGATATAAAGCAACGACCCTTCAAACCAAACTATCCCGGCCAGGAACCGGCCACCCAGGGCGGCTAAAGTAGATGGTCCAGGGCTCCAAGGCCCCGGAGGCAATCCACCTCCCCCAAGGCAGAGGGCCCACACTACGCCCAGGAGAACCAGGCCCCCCAGACAACCACCTGGTGCGGGCCAGCACCCACCCCGATGATCCAGCCGCACAGCCCAGAAACCAGGGCACCTCCAACCCTCCTTTCCTACTTACTTATGGACCTGTCTTATGTAGCGCACGGCAGGTATACAACAGGTCCCTGACAGAAAATTTTGCAGTTGTGGGTGTGTCATACAAAACTTACCCACTGTATGACAGAAAAAGCAGAGTTTTGAACATTTTCCAAAAATTTCCCATCTTGTAAGTAATTCTTAAGGTGAGCTCAGTTTCCTAATCTGGCACTTGGGTATATACCCATATGTATTATGTGACATATTTTTTCAGTAAACATGTTGTTGACAGTGTTAGGTTATGCCTTATGTCGGTTGTACATCAACAGGGTATTACAGGATTTTTGTACAAGGATGTTTTTTTTTCTTTCAACAATCGTACCACTTCCATATGAATATCATCGTACGATTTGACTTACCGACCTGACTTCTTCTCCCATTTCAGACATACAACACATTTATTTATTTGTTTTTGAGATGATATTTAACCCATACATTGTCAGCAAACACACATAAACAGTGAGCACACACACTTGGAACAGTGGGCTGCCACACAATGTGGTGCCCAGAGAGCGGCTGGGGGGTTAGGTGCTTTGCTCAAGGGCATTTTAGGCATGAAGGTGGAGGAAGGGACATGCAACTCACTCCCTCACCGCCACACATTTTTCCTGCTGGTTCAGGAATGGATCCAAAGACTTTAAGGTCCCGACCCGCTTCTCTAACCATTAGGCCATGGCTGTTCCTGTCACTTTTTATATGTGAATACAGCTATGCAACTTTTAAATTCACCTCATCCAAACCTACATGGGTTCCAGGGTTTTTACAAAGTCATTGACATTCCCAGGTCTCTACTTTTTATTGTTCCATTGTCCATATTGTTTCCTATATATTCTCACGTAATCCTAGACTATTGTTTTTATTTGTTTATTAAATCCAATGTAAAGTTTGTACCTCCTGCACCATTTTAAATGCCTTATAATTTCCTAGTTCATTAGTTTCTGTTTCCTAATTCCAAAGTTTCTTCTTTTCTTGTTAGTTTACTTGTTGCTTATTTTGTAGTTGATTTATTTCTTACATCACAGACTTTAAAATTTCCTGGTTGGTCTGTTGGCTGGTTGTCCGTTATTTCTTTGTTTTCCATATTCCATCGTTTCCTTTCTTTTTGTTTATATGTATTTAATAAGCACTACAGGATTTTTCAGTTCCCTGCACTATTTTTTAAATTCTGTATAGCTACATTTTGTTCGATCTGTAGATGCTACTTTCTTGTTTTTATATCGTTCTTTTTCTGAATAGCTGCTAAATTAAGTCTAGTGAACATTAAATTTTCTCAACAACCAAAGTGCGTACGTTCATAAAAGTTTCCCTCCTCAGCATTCAGCGCATCTCCGTGCCTCTCCTAGTGAATCATTCCAAACGTGGGCCAACAGTGCTGACATCTTCAAAACTATAATTAGGGAGCTTCAGGGAGTTTTCTGGCAGCACGACATTGTAGAAGGACAAGCTGAGTGAGTGCGTCTGTTTTTCCGAGCGTTGGATTGAGCTGTTCTGCTTCAGCTCCTCCATTTTTCCACCAGCCATCCGGTGGAGAGTGGGGTGAAAAAAGAGCTTGTAGTGCGTTTTTGCCATCTGGATGTTTCTAACTTTTAATTGGAGTGATACAGGAAAGGAGAGAGGGAAGCGGAAACGGGGTGAGGACCCCAGTGGAGTTATAGAGCGAACCGGTAGGCAGATGTTCAACCTGAACATTTCAGGATTACGAGCACCTTCTGTGCTATTTCAAAGACTACAAATATGAGTTCAAGTCACTTTTCAACATACCCCAATTCCCAGGATGCTTCAATCATCGCAGAAATAATAAACTGCAGCCTCCTTGGGGCTCTGAGATATTTGTGAAAAGAATTCTGAGCATGATATGTTTTATAGTCTTGTGTTTATGAGCTTTTTTTATTTATTTTTAGGTATTTCTTATTTGAAATGGTGGGAAGCCCAGGAGTAATTGAATTCATGGTGCTTTTATTTTTCTTTCTTTTTTTCTTTCTTTTTTTCTGGAGACGCTTGAGGAAGCTGTGAAAGTTTAAGCAATTTTAGTACTTTTGAAAACAAACAAACATTTATGATTCTTTCTTCCTGAGAGGAGAAAACAGCAATTACATGCTGTATATTTATATTCAAAATTACATAACTCATTAAACCTCGTTTATCATGTTTTTCTCAACGGAAACGGAACCTTTTACAACTCCAGCTCTGCCCTGGTCACACTAACAGGCCATGCCTGCTTTTCTCCTTGTTGCCCTTGTTTTCAGTGTTTATTTCTTTAGTTGTCCCATTCCCAGGTTTCCTAATTTCACAAATTAATATTTCCCTATTTTTATTTATTCCCTAGTTTCCAGGCCATCTTGTTCCACAAATTTTCAGTCTTTCTTGTTGCCTGGCTACTTATTTCTACTAGTTTAATGATTCCCTTGGGGCTTCTTGGCCAATGGTGGAGATTTGTATTTGCTTTTTTAAATTTGTCCCAGGAAGAGGCCGTTTAACTGGCAGTGAAAGTGTGACACAGTAGAGTGGTTCATTTATTCCCTAAAGCTTCAAATAAAACACTGAAGGAACTTAAAAAAGGAGACTTATTTTTTTTCCAATCAAATGGCATGCAGCTCATCTAAAAATTTCATTGTGATTCAGTTTATTACACCATATTTGGGATGGGATCATGTGGCCTATAAATAAATGTGATCCGCTCCAGCATAATACGGATTAAGTAGGAAATTTGACATACTGAGATATTGATATATTTGGAAAGAGAATTGAACATGCTTCAAAATGAGGTATACAACAAGATTATAGCATGAAAATGGACTGAGTTCAAAATCACTTTGTATGTCACTAATCAGGAAATGTTTCTGTTGACACAGTCTTTGTTTTTAAGACTAGGTTGAAAACCTACTTGTTTAGTTAAGCATTTTGTTAATAGGCTTTTATTAGGTAAAGGAGCAGATCTGGGGGTTCTCAG
>JAOUQZ010000032.1:2818434-2838977 GCA_028564935.1 Neosilurus hyrtlii
ATTGTTTTTTTGAGCGTTTTTTATATATATATATATATATATATATATATATACATACACATATATATACACACACACACACACACACACACACACATATATATATAAAAAACGCTCAAAAAAACAATGTGCCCGATACACTAGTAACCGAACTCTGACACCATAAAGCTGCCATTTTAATGTCACTGCTGTACTGAGGATAAAACACCATACAAAATAATATCGGCTCAGTGGTAGACGCTTTTACTCAATAATGGGGCGAGGGGGGCTGGGGGGTGACTTTCTACAGGGCAACAGAGAGGTACTTGTGAGTATTTCTTCACCTGTGTTTGTGCTGTGTTTACGTGATAGTTTGGTAATTAGGATACTGTACTATAGTAGAGATCCACTTTGTGCTCTTTATTCATTTATACTTTAATGAATGAGTATGAAGAAGATCTGCTGGGAAGCTCCTGGTTTCCTCCACACTTTAAATGTCAGACAAATTCACATTTCTGTGCTTCAAGACATACAGTAAACATAAGCCCCAGGGAAAGCTGCTGAGCATGCTGTATGAGCATGCGGAGACAGGGTTTTAAGTAGGTTACACACGAAAAAGTACACGATTTAAAGGCCTCTGTCTCTCCACCAGCCTCATTTATCCTTCTTTCTTCATCTCTCTCTCTCTCGGGACTAGAACTGTGGCTCTAATAATTCAGTATTAAGTACAAATATCACTGTTCATGTATCTATTTTTTTTAGATTTTTTTAGAAAGTCACATGATAATTTTTAGAGTAATTTGCGATTGGTTTGCGAATGTTTGGTGAAAAAAAAAGTGAACCTCCTAAATCACTTTTGTTCACTTTTTGTTCTTAAACCATGGCACAGGGAGCAACTTTCATACAATGACTTCATCTGTCACATCCCTTCCATGTACACCTCACACACGTCCTCCCATAGAACAGGTACACACTTAATAATGTCACTATAACCATTAAATCAAGTTTTTAGGGGGTGATCACACTGCACACAAAGCAACTGACGTGAACTTATTATTTTAGTGGATTTTGAAATTTGCATCAAGATGTTTTGCATCTCCACATGCAAGCGATTATTATTTTTACATTATTAGCACGAACAAAATGTGAATAAAATACACATGCTGACAAAATACAAATAAACAAATAATTTGCGACCTCCTCACGACATGAGTGGACTGTTTGAGAAGAGTTTGAGACTACTCCACATCAGAGCCTCGTTTTGCGGAAATTTCAAATGTTTATCATGAGTTCATGAACCAGGTGACCAAAAAGCAATGCCGTGAGACAAATTTGAGAACATTTTGGGCCAATTTGAAACAGCCAATTAGCCTAATGTACATCTTTGGACTGTGGAAACTGGAGTACCTGGAGAAAATGGACGCAAGTGCGGAAGTTACATGCAAACTCCTCACTGATCTTGGGACTCAAACCCAGGACCCAAGCAAGAACACAATGGCACATACATACATATACAATATATAAAGGACAGCCTAGTTTAGCTGCTTTTGCAAACTACTTTGAAAAATCAACGTGTACGTGTGTGTGTGTGTGTGTGTGTGTGTGTGTGTGTGTGTGTGTGTGTGTGTGTGTGTGTGTATGCAGGTGTGTATGTATATAATGTGTGTGTTTGTGCGTGTGTGTGTGTGTGTGTGTGTGTGTGTGTGTGTCAGTTAGAGGGAACATTAGAATGAATCATAGCCGCTGCAGTGAAAATCAAGTTAATTTTTTATTCAGACATCCCATCTATCATCGTGGGCAGAGAGGTAGCCAGCCAGCGATATTAATCTGCCGCAGAGACAGTCGTGTCCCCAGAGTGTGCGCGAGTGGGGGCGTTTTTTTGGGGCATCCGGTTTAAATGCTCACATTTATCACACATACACACATCAAAAGCTCACAATGTAAATAAATTGGTTCATTAATACATAATCAAATAAATGCATCAATATCCTCAGAGTCGAGTCGCTTCATCATATGAAGAGTCTAACGGTGATATTGATAGTGTTCGTATTGTTGGACTTGGGAATCTGTAAGGTTTTAACATCTGGTTTTTGATGCCATGAAAAAATGTTTTAGATGCCATGAAAAAATGTTATAGTGACACGGTGGCTTAGGCTTTCCTCCAGGTACATTAGACTAACATATACATTAGACTAACTGGCTGTTCCAAATTGCCCCTAGGTGTGAGTGAGTGGTTGTGTGTGACACAATGACTTTTTGAAAGCAGTATGGAGTCATTGGCATCCCACCTTTCAAACATGTTACAAAGTTTTGTTTGAAGCAGATAGCATTAAGAAAATGATATAATGGTTAAATTGTCATATATCTTTGGTTATCTTGATCAGATATTTTTATATTTTAGCAAAAAAAAAAAACGTCCAGTTCCAAGCTGGAGTTGCTGTCTCAGAACCAGGCCTTAGGTTTCAAATCCAATGGAAGAACTTTTGTCTCTCCACAGTTGGCCATGGAGGGATCTTCTTTTTTGTACCCTTCTATAAACTCTTCATATCTGACCCTGTCCAGGAAAGTTGATTAACAGGTAAATTAAGGACGACATAATTTAACGCAATGAAGTCAAACAGCCAGTAAGTATTTGATATAAGAAAAGGTTTGATTTAGCAATAACATTTGTTTAGTATAAGTAGATCCTGTACAAGACAACTATTAGTGAAAAGGAGAATTTGTGTGTAATGCAGACGTCAATCTTGCCTTTTTGCTGTGTGTGCGAAAACACACACACACACACACACACACACACACACACACACACACACACATCCCACACACTAATCTATAGAAACAGCATCTGCTGAAAAGAAGACTGTTGGTAGGTGTGATAGATAGATAGATAGATAGATAGATAGATAGATAGATAGATAGATAGATAGATAGATAGATAGATAGATAGATAGATGTGTATTTTATTATTTTCTGCTGGCAAATATCTCTGGAGAATATGCTGTGTGAAAGACAGGCACTGGAAAACACACACACACACAAAATAGTGTGTCAATGATGATAGATTGAGCCTCTCAGTGGTTCTAGCTAAGCAGCATTCTAAAGACATCAGCGTGAAAGCTGTGAATAAGCAAATATTTTTGCTTACTCATGATATTGTGCATACATGCATGCATTTAATCAAGATAGACAAACAGACACACACACACACACAGCCATATGCATGTCTTTGGGCTGTAGGTGGAAACTGGAGTACCTTGAGGATACACATGCATGCATGGGAAGAACATGCAAACCCCACAGAGAAATCCCCTCGCTGAGCCTGGGACGTGAACCCAGGACCTTCTCGCTGTGAAGACATGCACATTAAGCTAACTGGCTGTTCCAAATTTCTCCTAGGTGTGAGTGTGAATAACTGTGTGTGTGTTGGCCCTGCAATGGATTGGAGAATTGTTCTGGATGTACCCCACCTTTGTCCTGAGTCGGCTGCAATAGGATCCGGTCTCCCCCAGACTCATAGGATAAAGTGGTTTGGCAAATGGATGGATGGATAAATTGATGAATGGATAATATCTGCATATACAATGTGTTCTATGTTGCTTTGATGACATTTACACCCACATTTGTGTAAATAATTATACACACTCACATACAAGCCGAACCTGACACTCGAGATGTGTGAAGCAATCAGGTGTAAATGAGGTCTTGTGTCTCCTCCCACCCGTGCATCCACACCTGTCATTTGTACAATAAATGAACACTGGACACACTTTAGGGGCTTGTCTCCAGTAGGATGGATCGAGTTCAATGCCTTTTCATTTCCATCCCACGGATCATCACTGCAGAAAAGATAATATTTTCGTTTCTAAATGCCTTTGGAAACAACATATGGGTAAATGTAGTTTGTTGGGTGATGAGATTATTTTTGTATTTGGCTTTTTCTTTTTTTTTTCTTTCTTTTTCTTTTTTAGACGGCAGCTTTGCTCTTTATGTAAAACACACAGTTCAGAGTGCACTTTGGATGATGTCCACTAGCCCTGCAGTGAGGTTTGCCATTTAAAATATTAATGGCTTCTGTTAAGGACTTGGCTTCTGTATAGGAATCATGCTAGAACTAGAATAAAGAATTGTTAATACCTAATGCTGCTAACACTAGAGATTCTGAGGTCAAAGCATGCTGGTTTTGGAAACATTAGGAGCATTGTCCTAATAGAGGAGCAGAATGAATGTTTTTGGGAAACAGATGGATGTTTGTAGTAAAGAAGTCACTTGAGGAAGAAAAAGCTAGTAATAGAAAGAATTGATTTTTAAAGAGAATGGAGGTGCATGCTAGTGAGAGAGGGACATGCTAGTGCTAGCAGCAGAGGGATCATACGAGCAGTAGAAAAGCAATTTAAAGAGATAAATCATGAAAAAAAAAAGAAATGTTGCTGATGACTCTGGCTTGGTGTAAAATGCCACCATTAGGAGTATGCTAGTGCTAGAAAGACTACGCTAGCAGTGTAACGGCAACGCTACGTCTGATGTTTCTAGAGGAAATGTGGATAGAGAAAGTGTGCTAGAATCTTTACACACATTCACACATACACACAGACACACAGACACACACACAAACACATACATACATACATATGTATATGTGTGTGTGTGTGTGTTAATTAGGGATTAGTAGTAGGAATAAGTTATGCTAGTTTTAAAGGTTAATATTAGCAGTCACAAGGGTTCAGACGCTCCTATATATAGATATATATATATATATTATATATACATACATAGATAAGATATAATATAATAGTATGCCAATATAGAACAAGCAAGTTTGAAAGCACCTGCTTCAGCGTGCGGCAATAAATGTCCAGAAACTAAATTATGATGGACATACGGACGGAACCCATTCCTGTAGCTCCTCAGCCACTTTGTGGGTTGGAGCTAAAAACCACCTGTTGAAATTAAACACATCATTAAAAGTCGTAATAGTTTAAGGGAAAATATACCAGCAGTAGATTTTTAGGGAGACTATAGTGCTATGGAGTATAGACCATATATGGATAGAAAATTGTGCTAGCATTATGAATGTCTCATGTTAAAAAGATGGCTAAAAGTGTAACGTGAGCTTGCTAGTGGTGGATTGACTTGTTATCAACACAAGAGGCTTCTTAGCCTCAGGGGAAACATACTGACAGTTTATTATATAGACGCTAACAGTTAAGGAAGAGAATGCTAGTGAGACAATGTTTGCTTCAGACAAAATACAGACACAAATGTGATAAGGCGTTATTTTACTGCAAAAAACCAAAGGACTAATAAAAAGGGCACGTACTGCTGTCAGACATGGGACTAAGGGGAAATCAAGTGACTTTGGCCCTAAAGGTTAGAGGTCACACAGGGTGACCCAAAGGAGAGTGTGAGTGTCCAGGACATTGACAGGGCCATCTGCCACATCATGTGTGTTTGTGTGTGTAGTTAGTGCATATTTGTTAACCGGACCACTTCTCCCGCTAGCAAAAGAGCAGTGACAAAAATCCGTTTTAAGACAGGAAGTAAAACTGTCACTGTTGCTCTCATTTAAGGTGCGTTCAACATAAAGCTTTCCATTTAGCTGCATTTAACACAGTCCACTTGATGAGAAATGCTTTAGAACCTGGCACTAATGGAAAACTGAGTCTCAAAGCAAAGTGAAATCTGACCCTGAAATGAATAGCAACAGATTATAAAAAGAGGATGGAGACCAATGCAAATGAGACATCTATATTGTAGATGGTCACTGATCTGACACAGAAGAAAATAATGAAAATCATACACTATGGCATTTAAATTAAACTACAACTCAATCCAGTCGAAGACCTATCGGACATTTTGGAGGGATATTTTGGATTTAACCATCATCAAAACACTCAGTGAGAAAATATCTTTTGGAAGAACACCTAGAGCCTCTATCAAAAACCAACATAACTTCAACTTATATCAAACAATACTCTCCTTCCAACACCAGGTTTCTCTTCAAACAGTATCCTTCAACAAACTATTGGACCCACAATTAATATAAAAAATACACATCTATATAATTTAATAATACGTATGAATATCTATAACACAAGGTACATGGGTGTGAATTTGGTGGTTTGTGATGGCCTAACAAATTACATTCTATTAACCAATGCTATGGTTTTTCCATTTAATTTGTAGGCCAAACATGATGCATCCATCCATTCATTCATACATTTATGCATCTATCCATACACCAAAATTCACCATCAAATGGCAGCATCCACAATCAAAAACCAACATTCTCCATGAAACATTGGCATTTTTCATCAAACACTGACATTCTTCATCAAACACCAACATTCACCATGAAACACTGACATTCACCATGAAACACGGACATTCACCACCAAACACCAACCTTCACCATCAAACACTGACATTCACCATCAAACATTGACATTTACCATCAAACACCAATATTCATCAAAGGATGACATTCACAATCAAAAACTGACATTCGCCATCAAACACTGACATGTACCATCAAACACCGACATTTACCATCAAACACCAATATTCGCCATCAAACGATGACATTCACAATCAAACAACAACATTCACCATCAAACGATGATTTTCACAATCAAACACTGACATTCACCATCAAACACCGACATTCCTATCAAACACCGACATTTACCACCAAACCTCCACCTTCACCATCAAACATCCACCTTCAAATGATGACATTCACAAACACATCCCCTTGCTCATCTTGGTGCAATACGACTCCCCAATCTTTTCAATAGCCGTGGAAATCTGCCTGTGCTCTGCGTCATTAACCGGTACAAATGTGCAATACGACTCCCCAACAATATGGCACACCATGCCTTCCTTGGCCAAAAGAATGTCCAGAGCTAAACAGTTCAGGACTGTCATAAGCCTGAGCGCCGTCAGTTCCTTATTGATGCCCTCAATGGCATCCAAAGTGTCACTCGCAAATGTAGCGAAACGATAGTGAGTGACCTCTAATTGGTTCCATAATTGAGTGATTCCATACTGTGGAAACATACCGTGCCAGAACTTCGCCCATTTGCTGTGCAGTCGATGTTCTGCAGGTGGAAACAAGTTGCCAAACGTATCGTGCCTAGTGTGCTTGTGGTGGACCGAAGCTAAAGGATTTGTGGAAACAAGGATCATACTTCCATTAAACCGTGCCAAGCTACAAAGACCCCCCCAGAACCGGGAAGGAAGAAGTACGTATCCTTCCCACATACCCAATAATAGTCTATCTTAGGGATAGTGCCATTAACGCTAGGGTGTAGGACGGTGCAGTTTGTAGAAGGGGAATCATTTGTTGAACACTGGGTGTAAATGTTTCAACAATCGGTTTCCGAGTAATTTCCTAGGGATATATTGCCTGTTCCTCGTACACACCAAGGGAAAGTAAATCGGGGCGGATGATAGGCCTGGAATGTGGTATACCATTGTCCCTCTCCCCAAATAATCTTGGATGGTATGGACTGTTGGTGTTCAAGTGAACGTGAGTGTGGTAGTTTTGCTAACACACCATTTATATCTAGTTGTATTGTAAGCGATGTGTCCCCATATCGGATCAGGTGTTCCTAATGTGACATCAGCAAGACAACAAATATTCACATCAGATTCGGTTAAATGATAGAAAGGGACATCATCTGGCATGGATATTGTTAATTTTGACCCATTGAAGGTTAGGGAGAGATGCAACCGACTCATAAGAGCCCTCCCTAACAAATTGAAGGGGCAATCAAGCATAAATACAAACTCGTGGTTTAGATAGATTGTTGGATCAATTGGGCCAGTGATGAGGAGTTTTGGAGTGTAAAAGGACTTTACAGGCACCCCTTCTATTCCCACAGAGCTAATATGTCGCTGTGACACCGGTGCATTAAAAGATCGCCCCAAGGTGGACAAAGTGGCTCCGGTGTCCACCAGAAAAGGATAAATACATCTATCAACACTCAATTCAATAAAAAAAGATCCTTTACCTGAGGCGATTTGAAAAAACAATGCACCATAGCAGGGTTTAAGCTCTGCGGGAACCCCTATGCGTTTTCCGGAAAGCAAGTAAACAGGTTCATGTTTGGATTTGGTTTTGGGGCTGGTGCACCGCGAGCGTGGGCACCGTTTTGTTCAGAAGACTGTGGCCTCCCTTTGCCACGAGATTCCTGTATTCTTTTCTTGCAATCCCTCAGGAAATTAACTACTTTACCACAATAATAATACATTACTAGAGCGGGTCCAGGACCTTGAGGTCCCCTTCCCCTCCCAACACTTTTATGGGTCGCGGTGAAGGGACCATGTCCTGAATCCAACACACTCCATACAGATTCCATCACCTTCTATAGTCCTTATACGTTCGCCCAACACTCTAACGGTCATATTACTTCAATCAGTAAGCTGATATTTTAGAACTTTTTGAACCTCTGGGTGACAATTGTTCATAAAAGTAGCAGTGAACAGGGGATTGGGGACCGTTTCAATGAGCCCCATTCCCCCAAGGAGCGTCCACGTCTCCGTGAAATGGGTGAAAAATTTAGATGTTCTTATTGTGAAAATGTATATAATCTTAAAGCAATTAATATCCAAACACAGACATTTACCATCAAACACCCATCTTCACCATTAAAAACTGACATTTGCCATCAAACACCCACCTTCTCCATCAAACACCAACATTCACCATTAAACACCCGCCTTCACCAACAAATTCCAACATTCACCATCAAACGCCAACGTTCACCATCTAATACCCACCTTCACCATCAAACACTGACATTTACCTTTAAACACCCAGCTTCACCATCAAACGCCAACATTCACTATCAAACACTGACATTCACCATCAAATGCCAACATTCACAATAAAAAAAACACATTCTTTATCACAGACCAGCATTCACCATCAAACTCTGACATTCTTTATCAAACACCAACATTCACCATCTGAAATATCAATATTCACCTTTAAATACCCTTATTTACCATCATCATCATTAAACACTCACCAACAAACATTAATGTTTGGAAACAGACACCAATATTTCTCCTTTAAGTACTCACATTCACTTAAAGCCTTCACATTTACCATAAAATACCAAACTTTAATTTTAAAACACCCACATTTATCATGAAACACCAACATTTACTCATACACATTAACATTATTACTGTTTCTCTCAGTGTGTTGTTTGTCGGTGGCTCACAGGGACTAAGTACATAATTGTATGTTAAAGTGTTTTTGCTTAATGGGCTCGTTTTCAGGTTGTCAAGGGTGTTGTGGCTCAAGTGCCATTAGAGGAGGCCTTTTTATACACACACACGCACACACACACATTAATGTAGTGCACTGTGTTCAGAGTGGAAGCAGCACATGTAAATACTGAAAAGATAAATAATATCATCTTAAGTAAATTAGCCCATCTTAAATTAAAACTGGACGAGAGTGACACAACAGCGTTCCTGTAGTGTACCTGTGTGTCACGTGCCATTCACTGTAGAACACTTTATAAACCGTGAAATGTTGTTGAAGTGAAACTGAGACACAGACGGATTTATCTCATCTTCCCAGCCTCACGGCTCCCACTCTGTGTTTTTGATCTGAGGGAGCAGTTTCAGATTAGAGCCAGATTATTCATGTATTATTGTCCAAGGGATTGGGATTAGCCTAGTGATGCAGCTACAGCCTTTTGACCGAAAATAACAACAATAATAATAATAATAAAAAAAGAAAGCGTACAACAAAAGATATGAGACAAAATAAACTGATTATCATAATACCACATAATCAGCTTTTTATTAACCTGATTAGTTCTAATATGGATTAGCATTGATTAAACAGTGTCTATATTTATGATTACGAATTTCAATTTGATTTGTAAGAACATTTTTTTAAGTGTTTGACTTGACTGACAGTGTTGGAAAGTGTTTCATTTGTTACTCCCACACACTCACTCATTTGCGACACCGCTTACTACTAATAGGATCACAGGGATGCTGGAGCCTATCTCAGCCGACTCTGGATGAAGGCAGGATACGCCCTAAACAGCTCTCCAGACCTGCAGGGCCAACACATACACACAACCATTCACTCTCACACTCACAGATAGGGGGAATTTGGAGTCACCAGTTAGCCTAATGTGCATGTCTCTGAAAGGTGGGAGGAAACTGGAGTACCAGTATTCCACGCAAGCACAGAGAAACTCTACACAGAAATGCCCACAGAGTCCCAGGATGTGAAGGATATTCTTGCTGTGAGGTGGATGCACCACTATGCATATATACTATAACCACTATGGTTTACTGATGTTTGTTGGTCTAAAGTCATTTTAAAGTTAATAATTAAAGTTACTTGTTAATTCAATGTAAACGTCTAATGGTATTCAGACTCCTTCCCTTCCCAAAGAATCAGACATTTTAACTCACTCGAATGAATCGATTCTCAGGAAAATTATTCATTCCATTTACTGCTCAGTGATGGAAATGTTAGTAGTATTTTTCACTCCATATTTGAGATTAGATGAGAATAAAGATTGTACTGGATTTGAGGGCGTAGTTAAAAAGATTTCTAAATTTCATTGTATTTTTAGTGCAAATTGATTCACTCAGATGAGTCATGCAAAGAAAACTGTTTGTGAAATGTGCATCTTTGTAAAGATTTGGGCATGACTGTGTGTACTTTGGGGATGGCTGGATTGTGTGTGTGGGTGTGGGTGTATCTGTAGATGTTTTAATCATATTGTGTTGATTTAGATTTTAAAACAGTACATTATGTGATCTGAATCTGAATCTCTGTCTCAGCAAAGCACTTCCTTTTATTCGAAGAGGAACTAGACAGGTTCGTGTTACTTCACACTCGGCTGACATTTCATGACTTTTGGAGCCCTTTGAGTCACTGGTTTCCTGTAGGATGGGAGTCAGTTTCATTCTTTATCACATGACTAGAACAGGGCAGGAAAAAAAGCCGGCAGGAGCAGGTAGGATAATCTTTTTTAATATATTAATGTTTATATAGTTGTAATGTGAATAAGTGCGATTTTCTTTATTTTAAACACAGGAACATGGTGCGGGTGAGACTCACTGATGCATTAGATTCTAGTCCATTTGGTCCTGATCCTACAGAGGAGCTATAGTACTGTAGCACAAACCGCTGGGTTTGGACCTGCAGAGTCGCTGACCAGTTAGGTGGTGCTGATGTTATGGTGAATATTACGCAATCAAAAGGGAGAGATGCAAAAAAACAGTTCTTGATCACTCTCTACTCCATACCAGCAGCAGTGGGCGTGGCCTTAAGCTTTAGGTTATTTATTTATTTATTTTTTTTTAGAAGTATTTATGAGGATCACTGCAAGTTTTATTTATTTCTCAGGTCCATGCTACAATTTCCCCCTTTCTACTTTAAAAAATTGGTTTCTTAACACATCTAAACTACAGTGTGTATTTCAAATCCGAACCTGCAGATTATTGAAAATATAAAACAGCTGGTCAGCTAATTCCGCGGTAAAGGATCACAGTATCATTATTTGACAAATTGTACAAAATTATATGCCTTAAAGAGCCCCAGAGGAGCTGCTCCCTATCACACCGCTCCCACCCCACCCCCTCACCCTATACACGCCTCAGTCACTCACACTCATATTTTTTCCCAACTTACATTTAAAAAGCTTCCTCTTTGAAATTTAATTAGCCGCTCCTGCAGGAGAAAATGCCTGGTTTGAGATCGAGTTCAGCGGTTCCGTGGCCACTCTGACAAAATGAACTCAGACAAACGATAATTAATATTTTCACCCTGCAGCGGCAGAGAAGCGCTAACAAGCAATCACAGGATGAACTGCTGCTTGTTGTTGCTCCACTTAGCCAGATCAAATTAGTTCCACACTCGCTAACCCTTTAGCACCATGCACCCGGCCATCACTAATGCGCCGCTTAAGTGGTTTGTGGGTAAATAAACTGGGGCTTATGTATGTTCACGTGCAGCCTGGTAAAGCTTAAACCTTAAGACTAATTTTAGTAGAAGTTGGTGATTTGTCTTCCGTATGGCAAGTCTGTTAACGGAGTCCATCTTGTGCAGTTTCCTTTGTTTTTTTCCACCGAATTTAATTTATGACATTGAGACATACATGAATGTTCTCAGATAACAGTAGAATTTAAGAATTCTCCTGCACAGAATCATGACAGTCTTAAACACTCAACATGGCACATCTTGGCCTGTCCAGTACATCATTTCCGATAGTTTCAAATCTCCACCCAAATCAGTTCACTTGATCCTGTCAATGATTTACTGGTTGTGCTTCCTTGGACCACTTTTATAAGGTATTGACCACTGCATTTCAGGAGAACCACACAAGACCTGCTGTTTTGAAGATGCGCTGATCTATTCGTTCAGCAGTCACAGTTTGGCGATTGTCAAAGCCATTCAAATTCTTAAACTTGCCCATTTGTCCTGCTTTCAATGCATCAACTTTGAGAACGGACTGCTCATCTGCTTCCTAATATACCCCCACCTCTTCATAGATACCATTATAATGAAAGAATCAATGTTAAGGCACGTTCACACAATACCTGTCATGATCCCGATTAGAGCCGATCATATTCCAATATTTCATTCGATGTTGTTTCCAACGTTGTTCCGATGAATCTCCAATATTGTAAAAAAATTAATAAATAAAACATTATTAAATCCATTATCCATGAAGTTTATAGCATACCAATGTTACACTGATCCCTGCCGATGTGTACCAATGTTTCTCCGATGTACTTTAAACACAAAATAGCACAAATTTTACAACACTACCGAAATATTTCATTAACACTGAAACATGCTCAGGGCAATTTCGGATCATGATCAGTACTGTGTGAGCACACCTTATTTTTTTATTAATTACGATTCAGTGGTGTTCAAAAGGTTAGACAATTTTTCTTTAATTATTCCTTCTTTTGCCAAACTGCTTAATCCTACTAGCATTGCGGGGAGGCTGAAGCCTGTCTCAGCTGACTCTGGGAGAAGGTGGGTCACACTCTGGGCAGCTTACCAGTCCATCACAATGCCAGCGCACACAAAATCATTCACACCCACACTTAGGAGCAACTTGGAACAGCCAGTCCACCTAATGTGCATGTCTTCGGACTATGGGAGAAACCACACCCGCATGGGGAGAACATGCAAACTCCGCACAGAAATAGCCTGATGAAGGCTTGGACTTGAACCCAGGACCTTTCTAACCACTACGTCACCATACCGCATTTTTACCTTTATCAAAGGAAGAGGTTTTGAGATTGGTAATGTCTGTCTGTGTATCTGTAACAATGTGGGTCTTTGGCCAACAAAGAACTAAGTAAATTTTGGATGTGATCTGTATCTGGATAACACCACGAGATTAGGTATTTTAGAAAATGGAATGTCTCCCCCTAGTAGGCGTCAGACAAAGATTTAAAGCCTGGATTGAAAAGTACAGATATTGCCCTACCCTGGTGGAGGTCTACACTCTGAGTGCATTTCTGATTCTACAGATAGTATATGGAAACTTATTTCAGGTAGGAACCAAATATGGAAGTGGAATACTTAATAAACGTCAGACCACAAACGCCATCGTATTGGTCCTATTTGTTTTTTTTTTGGGAGCTGCAATTTTCATAAAGGGTGACTAGGTTTCTATGAATGCTATTTTTCTTATGCACATCTGTATCATACTCTATAGAAGTACCTTTTGTCGACAGAATACATTGTGGAGAAAGAGAGAGGATAGTTAGGGGTGGCGGTGGTGTTGGTGGTGGAGGATAAAAGGGTTGCTATAGCAACCAGTCAGGGAGCACAATAACTTTTCCTCCTCATGTAAACGAGGGTTCAGAGGAGTCAGTGTTTGATGATCTCAGATTCGTGCGTCGAGTCTCTGACTGTAGCGCTCTCTGATGGGCTCGTCCATCATAAAAGGAACATGTTGCCTTATGGGGTGTGACTGCTGTTTCAGGGACAAGCCATTTTGCAGCCAGAGTATGGCGAGAGTGTCGTCTCTGATATAGAATGAGTTGTGAGGCTCTTTCAAGGCAAAAGATGAAATAAAAGGGACACAAAGCACTTTGGCATGATGTGTTCAGAATGATAATGCTCTGTAAGAGTATCTTGAATCAAAACGTAAATCCAGATGCATCTTAGAAAGCAGTTAGCAGTGTGTATAAGCACAAATATATGGATTTATAAAGCTTTTAGTTCCTTGTGATGAAAAACAGATTATTAAAGGAGTCAGAATATGGATGGCGAGATGGTGGTGGGTGGTATGGATAGACTGATGCATTAAAAACTATGCTGTGACCTCAGTCTAAAAAAAAAAAAACATCAGTGAATTATTGGGTAATTTTCACCACAGATGGATGGATGGATAGATTCTTGTTTTGAAGAGTTAAACATTCTTAAATTAATGTAGTAATAAATTATTTCCCATTTATTTTTATGATGCTACATAATTTCGAATATTATAATTTGTGCTAATTTCAACCAATTTCCTCTATTTTCGGAGGGAAGCCCAAAAGGCTTTTGCTACGTTGTTTATTTATTTATTTTATGTAGGCTTAAATGCACACAATACAAAAATGTATCTGAATTTTCATAGTTCATTCGTACACAGTGCTGAATATTACCAATCTACACTCCTACACTGATACAATTACACAGGTGACATTTTACTCACTTATTTGCCAAACCACCTTATCTGACTATTAGGGTATCTAATTAGCCTGATGTGCATGTCTTTGGACTGTGGAAAGAAATCAGCGTACCCGGAGGAAACCCACACATGCACAAAGAGAACATGCAAACTACACACAGAAATGATCAAGCACGGGACTCATGGTGTGAACCGGATGTGATAACCACTACAACAACTGTGCTGCCCCGGTTGGCGTTCTAATCAGAGAAAAAGAAACTTAATGGTCAGTCATGATCCCTGTTGAGATTGTACTGTTCTGGTTCATTCTGAAGACATGCATTCTGGTTTAAAGACAACAGGAATATACACAAAAAGTTGAAGATTAAAAAATAAAAAAGGCTTTTGTGCCCATCACAGTGTCTGAATCCTGTTCTTAGGAGAGGAGAGGAACCTGAAGTGGTGGTCACCTCCTGCTCATCCACCTCAAGGTTTGTGTGTTTAGTACGTTTCTGCTCTCAGCAGTGTGCTTTAATTCATATGCACAAACAAGGATTTGCTATTCAAAAGTAAAACTCTTTATATCCATGTTGATTGTGGTCCTTGTGACCATTTTTTTGTTTATTGATGAAATGTTAATTGTTAAGTTCAGCAGTACGGTTTGATGGACAAAGATGGATAGAAATAGAGGGGAGATGAATCACAGTATTGAAGGACAGCTTTACTTAGACAGCCAACTGCAACAGCATGGCAGTGTTAACAGCACAGTCATATTTATAGTCGTCCTTAAGGCTTCACGCTCAAGGTCAGAGTTAGTCATAGAGGGAAATAAAACGCTTCCTGAGAAATCGTGAATCCAAGCTGATTTCAGAACACAGACAGTTACTGATATTGTACTAAATCCATTATATAATGAAATCATATATACTTTACTGAAAATTGTTACATATGGCTCCCGAGAGGGGCGTTGACAAGGTGTGCGACTATCAAACAGGAGATCAAGTTTGAATCCAGGTTGATGCCACAGCTATCCGTGACTGGAAGTCCATGCAAGCTAATTGGCCCTGCTCTCACAGGAGGGAGGGATGGCATACGCTCACTTCCCTGTCACTCACAGTGATCACCAGCCAATCATTGGCATTTGTGAGCATATTTATACGAAGGGGCGCATAGCGTGTGTAAGGCCGCCCCCAAATACGCATTAGCAGCAGTTTATAAAGAAGTGGGTGGTAGCATTGCATGTCATGGAGGGGGCATGTGCATGCTTACGCCCCACGCTGGTTGGTGGTGGTCGTGTGATAGGGAAGGAAATACTTGATGGGTGGGAACTGGACTACGTTTATGACTAAAATTATGGGAGAAAATGGGGAAGAAATAAAATAAATAAATAAATAACATAGTTTCATGTCAGAGTCAGTGGAAATCAGTTTACATCCTAATGATTTAGTGGGGCGGCATCTCACAGCACAGCAAAGAAATGGTTACATTTTGGTACATGATCCGGATCTGGATCCAGGAAGGTTTTATTGGGTGATGGGGCAACAAGGCACCCAGAATGCACTAGGAACAAAACAAAAAAACAGAGCTTGCAAAACAGGTCACAATGGAGCACTGTAACATAATCTGGCACAATAAATCATGTAAAGATGAGGTTGCACTACACTGGTGAAGGTCTGCACTCTCTGAGTTTCTAGTTAGTTTATGCTATCCATCACATTGGTTTTGTTAAACCCACTAAATATAAAAAAAATCTAGCATTTAGCATCTACTGCTTATAATCCTAATAACACAATTCAGCAATGAAAACCTGGGATGGATGGATAGATAGATAGATAAAAGGGGTTTATGATTTACACTCAGGCTCATGTCTGTTTATGATGTTGAACAGATATGACCTTGTTTACGCCTGGTGCAAACCGACCAATCAGAATAATGTTGATTACACAATCAGAACGCATAATTAGACATGAATCCTTTCTCCAGCACTCAGAATTAGCTCCAACTCACTGATCACTGTCTATTTAGAGATGGGTGGATGGATGATGTAGTGGAAACAAGTTGTTATGTACTCAATAGAAATACAGAATCAGCTCCAAGCCACTGCTGATTAATGAGCTAGAAGAATAACAAATGGATTAATGGATAAAGAGAGAAGGTATGGATGGATGGTGTTGACCAGCTGAGGAAGAGCTCTGAGCTTGGCTGGACATTCACGTGTTAGGAGAGCACAGAGATGGCCAATTATCATGGACAGATGCTGTTATGTGTTATTTCAAGAATGCCGTTCTAAGTTTAACCTGCTATATATTGTATACACATCCCAGATAACATGCAGCCTTGGAATTTGGATTCCCCCCTCTTTCAAAAATCTAAACAAAACAACTTTTTGTTGTGGAGTTCAACTCCTAACACCTCACATATCAGGACCATGGCCATAGTTTAAATTTTAGCCTTCATGGTTGAAATGATGCAATTTCAGTGAAAATTGGAGGTGTGAAATCATTTCAGGTCTCGATGCATATGGCAATCTGATGGAAATTTTGACTGATGGCACTGTTATTTTATGGCCATCTAAATATAGGTCATTTAAAAATCATATTTCGAGTACAACACATGGAACAGCGTACAAGAGTGCTGTTCAATTCTTCATTCTGATTGGTTAAAGCTTGATTAAGATTAGTAGCTTGGCCAGTGCTAACATTAGAAAGTGTGGAATCATTGATATCTTTGAGATAACAGCAGATTCTCAGTAATACAAGATGCATTGGTTATAAATGACTGTTTATAGCTATATCATAAGCAATGTCAGTGACTAACAGACTTTGTGGATGTTCGACAACATTATATGAAACTATTAATGTGTAAATATGATGGTTCATTGTTATATAACTGTAATAGTGTAATAAGAAATAAGGCATTTCACTTACTGAAAATAATCAGTGATCGGATGGCAAGAAGTTATTGAATGAGGTGAGGTATGATATAGATAATTCGGCGTGTTGGTGTAGTGGTAAGCACACACGCCTCACAGCAAGAAGGGCCTGGGTTCCAGTGGCGAGAGTGTTTTTGTGCCAAGTTTGCATGTTCTCCTCATGCTTCCGTGAGTTTCCTCTGGGTACTCCTCTGGGTACTCCCACAGCCAAAACACATGCACCTCAGGGTTATTGGCTGTTACAGGTCGCCCCAAGTGTGAGTGTGAATGGTTGTGTGTGGATTTACCCAGTGTCAGCTGAGTAGGGTTAAACGGTTTAGCAAATGAATGAACAGATATGGAGAATTATTTGGTCGGCCGTTATCCATTGAGGCCAAAGGCAGAGGCCGATATCACCCTCCGAGACAGAATTCTTCTCTATATTATGCAAAATATTGACTGTTTATCCTCAATATTATCAACATGTGAACCCTCCCTCCTGTGAAAAAAACACATTGGACCACGTCTACGGTAACATATGCGACGCATACAGGGATTCACCTCGCCCCCACTCTGACAAAATCTCTCTGTTCCCATACCCTGCCTACAGACAAAGAATGAAACAAACAGGGTGTGTCACCAATCAAGTCATTGACCAATCAAGACTTGAACACCAGAGACAGAGAGCACCTGGCAGGACTGTTTTGCTCAGACTGACTGGGATGTAGACTGCAGCCAGACTGGAGCACTCTTCCAATCAGCATACAGGTCTATGCTGGGTATGTGACTGGGTGGGTACATTAGTACTTGTATTGATACCATCGTGCCCACCTCCAAGTCAGGAAGTTTCCCAACCAGAAGCCCTGGATAAACAGTCAGGTACGCCACATGCTGCATGCCCGCTCCATTGCATTTAGATCAGGCAATGAAATGAAGTACAAAGCCGCAAAGTTTGCCAGCAAAGCGGCAGTACAGAGAGAGAAGCTGGACGACTTCTAACCATCTGCTGACCCTGGGCGGATGAAGTAGGGCCTGCAGCACATCACAGACTCACATCGGACCAGCATCAGCACTATCAGCTCCACGGCACCCTGCTGGATGATCAACACATTCTACACCCACTACACTAACTACAGCGCAGAGAGGATACGCACACACACTGTGACCACCCAACCCCTCTCCCCTTCCCCTAACAATCCCATCGAGCCAAGTACACAAAATATTGAGGAGGATCAACCCCCGCAAGGCAACAGGACCAGACAACATTCCTGGACGTGCTCTGAGAGCATGCGCCAACAAGCTGGCTGACATTCTCACCTCCATTTTTAACCTCTCCACTGAGAGCAAAGTTCCCTCCTGACCACAACCATCATCCCCCTTCCCAAGAAGAGCCCACCCACCTGCCTGAATGAATACAGTCCAGTAGCCCTCATTCCAATCATTATTAAATGTTTTGAGAGAGTGGTGCTGGCCCACATTCAGAACAGCATACCGGACGCCATGGGATCCACATCAGTGAGGACCAACAGCAGTTGCACTTTCTGAGGAGGCTGAGGAAGTTTGGCATGTCACCCAGGATCCTCGTCAGCTTCTACAGCTGCATTGTTGAAAGCATCCTGAAAAGCTGCATCACCGTGTGGTATGGCAGCATTACTATTATGGACTGCAAACACCCGCTGAGAGTCTTGAAGATTGTGGAGATCACCAGTACCTCAATGCCCTCTCTGCAGAGCATCTACCACCGCAGAGTCCACAGCAGACCTCCAACATGGAGGTATAGAAGTATGAAATGCAGGACCTTCAGGTTACGGAACACCTACTTCCTTAATGCCATCAGACTCCTAAACAGATAACAGGACTATATAATACCTCATTTGACTGTTTACATCCTCACCAACTGCACATGCAATACTGCACATAAAACTGTTGATGTTGCACACAGTATTTATAATATTGTATAGTTTACATTTTTTGCACAGTATATTTACACTGCAGAGCCACAGTCTTCTGTCTATATATAGTCTCTATCTATATTTCTATATTTCTTCTGTTGTCCATCGATATCCTTTGTTTGCTTAACCTATTTTTTAAATACTTTTGGTATTCAGTGTGGACAGCAAAGGGAGATTTTCATTGTACAACATGTTTCCCTACTGTATATGAGAAAATGTTTTAATTTGAACTTGAAAAGGTGAATTTTATAACTGATTTATTATTCGTTCAAAATATTTGCAAAGAGGACAGTTCCATAACTCTATTGCACACCAGTCGTGCAGTAGTCATTTAACTTTTCCAATGGCAACGATGCAATAATAGAAATATTTGTTGTCTTTCCACCAATCGGAAACAAAAAAACTTTTGAATCAATAGTAATAGTTTCTTACCAGGCTGCAGATGATGATTCTTCTTTTTTTTTTTTTTTACCAAGAGGTTTTTCCCCCAAGTGATCTTCCTAAAGCATCTTTCACAAAAAATTGGTGCAAACAACCACAAACAACAAATTATTTGTTTATTTTTTTTCTCCAGTGTTTTTTAAAAAGAATTTAGTGGAATTATGACAGAAGTGACAAGGTAGAAGCTTGACAGTTACGTATTTGCATTCACATATAAAATGTCTTGGGAAAAATAGGACAGGTCTGTAAGTCAAACTGTATAATGTTTTACTCCTGTTATACTCAGTTAGTGTATGTATGCTCCACCCAACACTTTCATAGAAATATTGTGCTAGTCTCGTGGATTTCAGCAATTAGTGGACAATTGTAAGGAATCTGTATGATTCTGAGTGCAACAGATGACCCCAAAAAGCATATGAAGCTCATATGTCCATCCTAGGGGCAGTGATGGCTTGGTGGTGGGGTGCTGGATTACTGATCACAAGGTTGGGGGTTCAAGCCCCACTATCAACGGGTATCAACTGCTGTCCCCCCAGTGCAGCTAACTGGGTTATCAAATGCCGGCCATGTCTCTCACTGTCTATGGTGAGAGGCATG
>JAOUQZ010000032.1:2845134-2858293 GCA_028564935.1 Neosilurus hyrtlii
ATATATATATATATATATATATATATATATATATATATATATATATATATATATGTATATATATATATATATATATGTATATGTATATGTATATATATACACATACATACACACACACCAACACACAATACTTTTATGAAAACAGCATAGGACAGGCATCAGTAGCAGCAAATACCCCTGGGTTTAGTATCAGTATCTCTATCGCTGAGGAGATAAGATGACCCTGGCCAGTTAACCAACATAACATTTCAAGCGCAAAACCAACTCAAATTTACTGGCAGTCCAGTTAGCATGATTTCTGTCATCCACCTGGAAATACACACACAAAAAGTCACACATTAATATTTTCTGTGTGTGCAATTATCCTTAATCACAGCATGGAATCTCCATGGCATTGTTGCTCCAGTTGGTCTGGTCGAGGCTCAGCAACATTGTGCAATAAAATGAAGTCAGCTGATGAGCTGTATGCCCTGAACGAGCAGGTTATCACAATAGACGACTTCTTCCCTGATGGCACGGATATAAAATGGAGACACAAATAATGAAAGAGAGGTTCAGGGCGCATGAGGAATAATTTTCACATATGTATTTGCGCCCCAGAGTCCTGACCTTAACCCTACTGAAAGTTTTCATGATGTTGTGGAGGAGATTTTATGGAGTGGTTCAGTTTTTCCTTCATCAATCCAAGACGTCATTGAGAAATGAACCTAACACTGGATGGAAATAAGCTTGTTTAAACAAAAGCATGACGTTTATGTGCTGCAAGTAAGGCTAAATGCACTCCCTGAAAATTTTAGAGCAGTTGAATTCTCTCTGATCTTCATTATGGTCTACTGTGATTATTCTAGAGCAACCTTAATGTTTTATTTCTATAAATAGTGTTTAAAATAACTGAGGCTTTGAAAGGTAAAAGTGCTCTAGTGCTTTTTCATTTTAACAGCTGGAGGAAAAAAGTTTTCAGCCCTAAACACATCTCCGTCCCTATCTTTATATAGAACTGCTCACAGTTAGTTTGTTATACCAGTCACAACATTGTTCACTGTTAACTGTAACCCTGTGATCGTAGGGAATTGGAAGTGGTTCCCTGGCGTGATCTTGACATGAGAAGTGTGAGACCCAAACAAGAGCAATGGGTTGTTTCTTTTGTGAAAATAAGACTCACTTTCTACTAAAGCCTACTAACTTAGTGTAAAACCATAAGAATAGGGGTGATTGAAAGATGGTGAACTCCTCCGTATGTTCTATATTTTGGCATAACAACCAAATCAGTCACATGGGTCAATAAAAATTTTAGTGCAGATATGAGAATACCCTCGTCACTTTTGGCTAATCTGGCGCTGGAATATTTAGTCCGAATCTTACACAAAGTACACCGAGAACCCAAATTTAAAATTACCTGATGGTACATATTTATGGATTATAAGTTAATTTGGCCAAAGAGTCTGGACTCTATCAATCCAAACAGCTGAATGAACATGAGCATTTTAACCCTCCCTGGAAGTGGCTGACCAACAACGAGACTGTAGATGCAGCCCAAAACCCTTAAATTGCATCCTCGTTTCTCTCACTTGTGTCTCATCCTTACAACTTATTCCGTCCCTTGGAGAAAACATGAAAAAACAGGAGGAAACGATGTGAGGAGCATTTAAGGAAACGCATGTTTTTTTTTTAATGAGTTGTTTCCTCTGAAGTCTCTCACATGGGAACATCCACCTCGGATGACAGCCGCACAGCTGACCTGCTGCATAAAAGCATCCGTCATGTAAGGGGTGGGTTACTTATACACTGGCATGCAGCTCTTCCGAGAAGGCTGCTTTCATGTATCCTCGCTCCTCACTCCTTATTGCATCAATAAGAGAACTGAGATGGCTGGCAAAGATGGCAGACCAGAAGAACTTCCAGATCAATTTTGTAACGACAAATACGGGTTTTGAGATGTACCCAGTTTTTCAATCTCTGGCCCTTATCCTTTGAAGAATGCAGACTACAAAGGCGTGGCCTTATGTAACATGATAGCTAAATCATTAGGTGTCCAATGAGACGGTCAAGTCTATGAGTTTCCTGTAGGGTTAGTCATAGCTGTAGCTGACCCTTTGCCTCATGAAGCACAGCCCCGTTGCCTAAAATCCTTCACAGCCATCCCACATTAAACCTTTACGGCACACAAATCTTGATGAATTTGGACGCAAAGAATTCACATATTGGATCTTTCACAGTTTGGTAGAAGGCTGCATTTATTTGGTTAGATTTAAAGGCTCTATCAAAATGGGACCACCAAGTCCTGTCACTGTGATGCATTCAGCTGATGAATATGGCCCCTGAATTGCGATACAGTGGAGGTATCCTTATCCATCTCCACAAGTCTAACAATGGATTGGTGGAACCCAACTGTTTGGAGATGGTTTGGAAACCTTTTCCAGAGTCTGATCAGAATGAACAACTCTCGTAGTGAGGTCCCAAGAAATCTCCTTACTGCATATGATACACTTCCATGACAATTATATTTAGGCAGATGCCCTTATCCAGAGCAACCTCCATTTTATTACATTTATACAACTGACCAGCAGAGGATTTGGTATATACTATGATAGAGAAGCGTTTAAACAAGACATGGCACCCATTCAACACCTAGTCATCATCCAATTAACTCAGAACTACTAGCCTTTAAATTCATTGCCCCACTTGTTTCACATATTTTTGCTACTCAGATATGTAACAATTTCCCAATAAATAAGATACTTTCTTAAATGTATAATTGCATTCTCTTCATCCACCTTTATAACGTCAATATTCATCAATGTGGTTTCATACACAAGTAGAGCTGTAGGAAAACACGTAATCTTATGAGAAAGCCAACTCCCATCAGCAAAATGGCGGTGGTCCTGAGGGTTTGGATAGGTCCAGTCACCAAGAGCATATAGAATTTATTAATTTATAATCAAACTCAGTCATTCTGTGTATCTTCTACAAAATAAAGAAATAAATCGGGGCCCTGTTTTGTACACCGTGTGCACATTCTATTGCAAGACCTTCGGGTATCCTTTATTTTATGGAATTGGCTATAAATAAGCATATAAAAACAGAAATAAGAGACACATCTCTCAGGTGCAGCATCGTTTTATGACCTGCTGCTGTTGAGCAAAGAGATGAACAGTGGAGAAAAATCAGCTTTGGTGATGGCCTAAGCTCCAAATATTTACAGCCTCTACATTTAGGAGTAAATTCATCCAGTGTCTCATCATATTCCCTCATTTTCTCTTGTAGTTTATCATTCTTAGAGACAAAAAATATTAATAATAATAATTGAGACTTGAGTGAATAACAGCTTTACAGTAGAAGGTACACTGTGTTTAACTTCAGCGTTAGTGATGCACATTGGTGAATTTGTCCATCGCCACTTAATTTGTACTAAAATCGTAGAATCCTCTCACATTTGTTGAACTGCATAATCCTACTATCAGGAGCCTCAACCAACACTGGCAAAGGCAGGGTACACCCTGAACTGCTCACCAGACCATCGCAGAGCCAACACACAACCACACTCACACCTATGGGCAATTTGGGACAGTAAGTCAGCCCAAACTGAACCCAGGACCTTCTTACTGTGACCCAGATATGCTAACCACTATGCTGCCCATCCTAGAATCTTTTTTTAACTATATGAAATTTGAATTTTTTTTTCGGCGAGTTTACGAACCAGGTGACCAAAATGCAATGCTGTGAATGTTACGAGACAAATTTGAGAACGAAAAGGGAATTACAATTCACGTCAGTTGCTTCTCTCTCTCACCTCTAAGGTGATTACCCTCTTACCACTCTGGTGCGATCGTGTTTGTACAGTCACTCATTTCTGCCACTTTTCACACTGATTTAGTTCAGAAATCTTAAATTAAGGTCAAGCTGTGCACTAAGCTACCATCACTGGTCTCACATGTGCTTGTTTACTAACTTGAATTTGAAAGAAGCAGAGCATGTGCATTACCTCTCACACTGGTCCTTTAACAGAACATTTAAAACACCAATTATATACCCTTCCTTAATGAAAATAGTCTCTAATGCCGGTAACCCTGCTTGAGCTTTATTAAAACTTTAACAAAGTTATATACTGATGGAGGATATTGTGTACTGTGACGAATCTTGTTCAGTTCTAAATCAGATGGATTTAAAAACCCTGTGCAGATGTTCACCCAGAAAAGCAGCATGCTAGTGTTTTTAAAAAAAAAAAAAAAAGCTAAGAAAAGAAAGGCAAAGCATTAGCACGATAGCAGAAAATGTGTGCTCGGAAGATAAGCATGCACTCGGCTGACTTAAAAGCCGCTGCTCTTTAAATATGTTAAGAACACAACTGTTCATTTATTCATCAAAGAGCGAGAACCCCCACCCTTCCCCCACCCCCCTCACAAATGCAGTGACATGCGTTCAGATCACCTGACTAACGCTCTTTCCTGAACACACTCGAAAGCATGGCTGCTAGCTTCAAGTGGAGCACGAGAAGGAAAACCAATACACCATTACCGCTCCTTTCTTCTTCACACAGCAGGAGCCACAGGCACCGCCTCGTCACACTGCAATTAACAGCAAAAACTGGGACACGAGCAGGAAGGGAGAAGAAAACCTTCAGAGATTTTAATAAATAGCACTATTTTAAATGTTCGCTTTGACTGTTATAATGGAGTTATTCGTTTAGAAGCAAGCCAAATAAAGCCTGAGATTTCAAATGCACATCTGCACACTTGCCATGTCCCTGTCAAAAAAAAACAAAAAAAAGTAGGCGGTCAGGAAGCATAACGGTTCTCTTGCTATCAAGCAAATCCAAAATGTCTGGAATTGCAAATGAGCAAAATAACAGCCTACTTCAGATGACTTACAAAATTTAATCTAGCAAGGTAACAGTGCAAAGTACCTCTGCCACACATGGATAGTTACACATGTCCTACATGGTACTAATTTGAACTATCCATGTGCTCGTCTTATGGTCCATAGCACACAATGATTGAAAAATATTGTGTAACTTTTCAGGACTCGTTTAAAAGTTAAGCACTCAAAATCCTGTGACCTCATTTTTCACTTCTCAGTAATAAACAAATTAATAAAAACTTTAAAATCTCTACATGACCTTAATGAAACAAAAATTACAAAGGAAAAAAAAATCTGGAATACTTTACCCCTTCTCACTTGTATGGGTTTACATAGCAGGTAAAGCACCTGGGGCCTCATGTAGAAATACTTGCATGGAATTCCTACTGGAAAATGGGGTACGCTTAAATCCATAAAACATCGTAAGCACAAAAAAAATCCAGATGTATGAATCTGTGCGTACGCATGAATCCAAGCACATTTCCTTTGAACATCCAACGTTGCGCGCACATGTTGGAGTATCCGACCCCTCCCTTTCCACACCCCCCATTTAAATATGCAAATCATATTCAAATGAACCCTGCACCAGAGATTCCCCTCTTTGCAGGATCAGAAAACCCTTACAATATGAGTGAGATGGGGAAAAAAGCAAAATTTCATGGAATGTGAATTAGAGGCGCACAAAAATGTACTGTTTGGCACACTGTCCTCCGGCATTAACAAATGCAGGACAGCCGAGTGGGAGGATGTCAATGCTGTGGGGTCGGAAAGGCGTACACTCATGGAATTAAAAAGTGGTCAGACTTGAAAGTGGCCGTTAAGGACGGCTGCCCACCGCCAAAGTCTTGCCCAATCAAACGTGGGGACATGACAGAAGGACCTCACCCTGTTTGAGCAGAGAGTCGACGCAATCATAGGTGACACTGCTCTTTTAGGGGTCGTGGGAGACTCCAATTACCCCCAAGGTCAGTATGTCCATATTTGTAACATAGGTGAATTGCCTGCTCACAGCCCTGTAAGATAGAGGTTCATGCGAAAATGTGTGCATGCTACTTGGTTTGACAAATTTAAACATGCCAGAACAAAAGGATATCCAAGACTGACTCATGTTTAAATAGGATTTTTTTTTTAATTTTTTTTTTTTTTAAACGGACAATGAGACGGAGGACACGCAGCCACAGCCACAGACTCGGGGAATTCCTCCAACATCCCTGGCATTTCCGGTGTCAATGCTCCAAATCCACCAGCTGCTGATGCCCGGCCGACTGCCCGCGTCCTCACCCACGCTGTGCTGGAGTCAAGAGAAAATAGTGAGAGCAATTGACATAAATGACCACCTGGATCAGCTGATAGGCGTTCTCACAAATAAGTGACAAATGTATTGCTGATTAGGTGTGTCCTTCCCTCTTTTATATGGTTGAAATCAACCACCCATCGCACACAGTGCCAACCTGTAGTTTCCAACCATGCTGTTCAGGATGTATGAATTGTGCATTGAACCAGGCCACCTCGCCACAATGTTACTTAATTGCATTTGCGCATCACATATGATCTGTACATGGATCGAATCAAAATGCTTCCTTGAATAATTCATCCTGCAATGGCGCTTTTATAGCAACGTGTGTGCAGTCGACAGCGCCAATTACATTAGGAAAACTGGCTCTCGCTGCAAGTTGCGCTTTAACACTGAGGACTGTCACATTATCAACAGTTTCCCAGTATCACCTCATTGTGTCGCCAAAGGACCAACAGCTGCAGAAACATGCGTACGCCAGTCATGAAGTTGGCGTGAGGCACCGCACATTTCCAGACATTTCACTCCTGATACATCTCAACTTTGCCGTGGGAAAGGACATACGCCACGTTTTTGTGCGTACGTACCCTTTGTCCATGAGGCCCCTGGGAAAATGGTACTCGTTACTTACATTACAATCAGTGCACAGTTTACATTGAAACCAACATCCTTAGAAAAATGTTTTCATATTTAATATTTGTTACAATTATGCTTTTTCTATCCATGATAATGGCACATTGCTACAGAACAACCAGCGTTCAAACTTTTCTTCAGGCTCATGGACACGACCCATTGTGCCTTCAACCTACAAACCTGATCCGACAAACGTAAGTGAAAGAAGGAACCTAGATGATTCTTTCATCAGTGAAGCCCACGCCTCAAAGAACTCAAGCCTGATGAAGAAACGAACACTACAAGACATTAATAAAAGCCCTTATATCTTAATGCACATGTACAGCTAAGAATCAGAAAACTGACCTTTAAACACTGTGACTTAATTAAAACTCAGTCCAAGATGTCCCATCAAAGCAAGCCTGTGATTGGTTGGTTATAATGTCAACCCTATTCCCAACCATGTTTAGGGAAAGATCTCCGGGTTTAATCTCAACAGTATTTGGTTTTTGCCTCTTCACTTTCTAACACTTTACTCACCATGAACAGCTTCACTCATCACTTCGTGCTGATGGCAAATCAAGACGAACATGCACTACATTACACTCACAAACTACCTTAAAATTAAATTACAGCGAGTTCTACTGTACTTCTAACTGAATACTAAAGTGTAGTTGAATATGAAGTCTGGAAAAGTTCAACAGTTTTCTCTCTTGGGTCCATAATCAGCAGATACATTAGAACTTTCTGGAAGCCTTGTGCTCGTTAATGGGCTGTGTCACAGCCATGGCAGCGGCTCGCTGTGACACACCACTGAATAAACAGTCACGTCCCGGTTTACACAAACAGATTCATGCAGAGACGACACTCAATTTTGAAGGACTTCAGGTTCAAAACAGAGCAGTGGACTTATGATCCATGTTTACCCAGAAACCTCCACAACACATACACGACACAGATCATAATCCTTTTAGGTCAACAAAACCCTACAGCTAACAAACATGATCGTCTCAAAAAGCAGAACGGCAAGAAACAAGGAGAGTGGAAGGAGGAAGAAGGGAAACTAGAAGGCAGAAAGGAAAAAAAGACAGTCAAGAAAGGGACAGGACTAAAATTAAACAACAAGCAGGGATGTCCAATTATATCCATAAAGGGCAGGTGTTCACCTCAACCAAGCAGCAGCCACACCTTCCACCTGTTTCAATCACTGATCTCAAATACACCCCTTGAACATTAGTGTTTCAATTTTAAAGCTGGGTGGGAGCCATCCTGGTGAGACCACTTTACTGTTAAATTATACTCAAATAGCACGATAAGATGGAGAGAATTGAAATACATCCAATGTGCACATTGCATTTTAAAACCTTTTTTTGGCCAAATTTCAGTCATGCAAAGCTTTTGAATTTTTTTTATTAAATAAAAATTGAATTTATTGCTAAAGTTAAATTAAACGTAGGGTATTCTGACCATCAGCAGTAAAATTAGGTTATTCAAGCTGTGCTGGTTTTCAACGGCTCCATTTTGAGATCTTAAAGCAAGGTGGTCAGCTAGCTTCAAAATTGAAGCACCAATGTGCAATCTAGGGTCTTTTATTTATTTATAAAGAACAGTGATTGAAACAGGTGGAAGGTGGGGCTACTGCTTGGTTAAAGTGAAAACCTGCACCCATGCCAGTCTGGAAAAAAGGACAAGATGGGACTAAGAAAGAAAGGGACAGGCTCTAAAGAAGGACTAAAAGGGAAAGAGAAAGTAGCTAGTCAAGAAAGCCTATGAGAGGAAGGCAAGAAAAGAAGGAAAATACAATAAAACCCATGAAGAGCAACTTTATCACAGCTCCCTTCAGTTTATTTATTGATGTACTGAACATGAAAAAATACAAAGTATTCCAAACACAAAAGAAAGGGAAAAAAAAAATAAAAATAAAGAACATGTACATCTGGTAATACTGCTTCAGTTTTAAATACAACAAAAAGATATATACCCCAAAAATTCAAAACTCAGCTGTGAATAAGGTTATACTGTACAACTTGAAATAAATAAAGCACACACTACAGAACTGAGACTACAGATGGGACACGGAGGTTTCTCACGCCATGGACGGGATGCAAGCTCAAGTTTAACTGGGTTTAAACGCTAGCAGCTGATTGGTCTCTGCCTCTGAGTATCATTGGCTGTTTAAGAAGGAAAAAATAAAAATAAACCGTACATGGCATGAAAAGCTCTCCCTGTCCCCAAGCAGCACAAAGCCACAGTTCATCAATGAAAACTAAACAAAAAACTCAGAGAGAAAAGAAAAAGCAGGAAAAGAAACAATGCATAGCACACTGCCACACATCCGGGGAGCCCGAATTGCACAGGGTTATAGGCTCTTTCCTTCATTAAGTGGAGAATAAAACACACCATCGTGTTGCTACGGTCATGGAAAAGCCTAGTCAGGCTCCCCTCATGAAGATTAAGCGATATACAATTTAGTTTTTTTCCGTTTGCAAATTTTAAAACGGGTTATATATGTATAAGTGTAACATGAAGACGAAAAACTAAACCAAATAAGTGTTTGTTCGAAACTGTGGCCTGTCAAATTTTTACCACAAATATATTTAATGCTTATAATATATAGATTTGAAGGAAAAAAATAATAAATGTCTAGAATTTTGCCAAAGCAAGACTATCTACAGACAAAAAACCACCAACAAATCTGATACAGTAATAAATGCAAACAAAGTGTTTCAACTAAACAACTCATCAGCAAAACAAATTATCCGCTAATAAAGAAAATGACCATACTTCAACCAATAAAAGAAAACCCCACTCATCTGGGGTGGAAATAAATGATACGTACTATATATTACTCAACGTAAAGTACTTATTTACAGTAAGGTATTAACTCAGGAGATCGTCTCCCTTCAAACACTTCATTCTCAGTCGAGTTTCTGTTGGCAGGCGCTGTCGGCCCATCCGCTTTCATTCAGAGCAGCTAAAACTTTTGTCAGTGTTCATAAAGACAAAAGTGTTTAACAAGATACTAAAGACGGCACTGAGACCCCCCCCCCCACCCTACTTAAGAAGGAAACCGTTGAGGAAGAACCGATTCACCCGAAGTCACTCAAACCACAGATTCCCTCCCATCATCCTGCATGCACGTGTGTGTATGTGTGCACACACAATTAAAACCTTTTTGTCGGCCCACGTCTCAAACATCGAATCCGAACGCAAGCTGAGGAACGCAAAGATCTCAAAAGACAATCTTTGTCATCAATAAATCGTTCCAGAATTTTTTTTTTTCTCGAACTCTGCAATCTGTCTGGTAAAGTGTGAAAATCTCACAGGGTGTCATATGAAGATAAGTTTCTCAAAGTCAAAATATTTTAACTCCATGTCCAGTAAAAAGTTTCTCCAAATTTTCTCTTTTTATAAAAATAGACACTTTTTTTAAACCCACTTCAAAGAGGTTCGTAGCTCTTTGGCAAGGTACCGCTTTAAGAATTTTTTTTGTCTTTTTGTTCCTTTCATCAATTGAACAGTAACGTTTATGCAGCCAATGAACTCAATATGAGAAACTAAACATGGAAAGATTATCAAAGATTTTTTCTTTTCAATAATAAACACTGAGAATGACTCAAAATAAAAAAGGGAAAAAATGAAATAAAAGATAGAATGGGGACAGCCGCCACCCAACGCATGCTATTAATCACTTACTGTTTTAAAGACCAGCAGAAAACAAAAACAAAACACAATAAACAGCTTTCCTTTAACACTGATTTGTAAACATGTCAGAGATAAGACATGTTTCCCGCCACAACCGTGGTACGTTTAAGTGAAACCTGCTTGCTGTTAAGCTTTGTGCGCTTTGTTAGTTTTGAATGAGACCTGCAGCACGCGGTCCCCAAGGCGATAGCCATTCAGGCTTGCAATAGCCATGGCCGCCTCGTCGTAGTTGGTCATGGTGACGAAGCCGAAACCTTTGCACTTGTTCGTGTTGAAGTCGCGGATCACTTTGACATTCGTCACGGCACCAAACGGCCCAAACATCTGCCACAGGATACTCTCGTCTGCGTCGGGCGCCAGGTTGTAGACGAAGATGCACCAGCCCGTGCTGGCGTGACCGGGGATGTTGATGCCCAGACTGGTGACCCCGTCAATGGCCATGGGAGAAAACCTACTGAGGGGGGAAGAGGGGAGAAAAATACAGCATGGGTACGTACACACATTCGAACCTCCACCTCAACATCTTATGACATTTAAATAAGGAAAATGGACCTTAAAATAAACAGAGGTATATAAGCACTTTATGAAACAAGCTCTCAGCTACACACACAAGCAGGCTGATCACAGCTAAGAGCATAAGCCAGGAATTGCATGCTAGGTTTTTTCATTTATTTATTTTAACACTGAAGTGTGTAAGAGAAAAGCAACACTAGGACTTATGAACAGAATCGAAGAATCACATGAAGAGGAAAAGAAAAGAGAATTCACTTTTTATTCCAACAGAAATCTACAAAAATGCAAATTTTCCCCCTCTTCCCCATTTGCTCTGTGGCACTTTTGCCAAAGGGAGGAAAAAGTCTATAAATAACCAGGGAAGGAGTGTGTAGCACTGCATGCATGCATGTGTGTGTGTGTGGTTGTGGTCTAGAACAGCAGGGCATGAATTATTTCAGCAGGTTTCAGATTAGATCACACACTCGGCTGAGCTTCTCTCAGCAGCCACATCCTGACAGGTGTGTCCCTAACACTACATTTCCACACACACACACACACACACACACACTAATCCATTTAGAAAGAGTATGAGCTACGTTTGGCTCCAGTAAAGCCCTGTGGATGAATTCTGATGTTAGACAGCATTTGAAGAAAGGACTTTCCTGCATCGTATTTGATTTCAGAAATATATTTTATCTGTAAACATAAACCTAAAATCACATCTACTAATTTTAAGAACATCCTTTTCATCGAACAGTAACACATCCATGATCTCACAATTCAACTGTAACCTGCTACCATAACCAGGTGGCAAGCAAGGGATATTACTTATGTTTAAAAAAAAAAGTACCAACGAGAAGCAAAGTAGAGCTGAGAACAGAGCAGACTGGTGACATCTAGAAACAAATAAAGGGCTTCCCTGGTGTACACGAGAGCATCGTCTGCTGAGGAAAGAGTTTCCTTTCTTACAGTGTCACATTTGGTTGGCTAATATTTTAGCGCCATTTTTACATCTTTAACCCGTGACCCAAATTAAATCTGAGTTTGCTTAAATCCCAAAATGGCTTCACATTCACTTTAGCATATGTAGCGCATTACAGTGCCAAGAGTCTGTCATCCAACCGGGGAGGGGGGGGGCCACAAGTTGGTATGGATCCCAACACCACAGCCACTCAAGGGAGGGAGGGGTGAAGTACTCTCTCTCCCGGGTCAATTACACTGACTAGCCAAATGTAGGCGTACAGCACTTTCCTTTTCTTGGATACAGCAGTTGGAGAGGGGTGGACCTGATCAGTGGGTGCCTTGAAGGAAGCATGTGATAGCCTTCACTCTCCCTGGTTGGTGGTCATGTGATCATTAAGAACTGTTTGGTGGGTGAGAACTGGTTATGACCTAAATTAGAGGTAGAAAGAAAAGGCTTCAGTAGGAGCTTCATCACAGAAAGGGAGTCTGTGGATCTGGAGCTCATCCCAGACCACCGGCCACAAAGGGTGAGGATTTAGCCTGTGTGGGACGCCAGTTCCTCACCAAGCATCAGGTCACATCCTCAAATCATGTCAAGCAGAGACGGTCCATCTTGAAACTGAAGAACTACAATGACACAGACCTGAGCTCAGGATCAGAACCAGGAGGCATTACTACCCACTTCAACACAGGTTTCACATCTTCATTTGTATTCACGTATTTTTACTGCTGTTTAAAAAAGGTTGCCTACTGGCTTGTGCAGGTAATGGAATATCCAGGAATTTCAAACTGTATTCCTGATATGGAAATCCAGAGCATTTAATCCATTTTTATTCCAGGTTATGATACATCTGGGAATTCTGTTGTAGACAGTTTACATTCTAGCTGCAGTACAAATGTAATCTAGGGCGAGATTAAATGTTTTGGCACCCTGTCCCATCCCGATTAAAAATGTACATATTTTCAATGCTCCAGCAACTCAAACATGATGGAATACATGTATTTTAATATTTCAAACCAACTTTTTTCTTTCAGAGCTCATATTGCGTTTTAATGTTACTAACAGGTCTGGCTTTAGTTAACAACCCTGGTGTCTACAGAGTGGAACGGAAGAGTAGGTTGAAAACACTGATACAAAAATAACAGGATTAAGCAGTGTGTGTGTGTGTGCATATATATATATATATATAAGATCTTAAGTCGATTTTCCATAGAACAGTGCTCGATACGTCG
>JAOUQZ010000032.1:2858393-2873533 GCA_028564935.1 Neosilurus hyrtlii
GTGTACACACACACACACACACACACAAATATACATATAAATACATACACACACATACACGTATGTATATGGATGTATAGTCCAACTGTAATTTTGAGATGCTGTAGTTGGGAGAGGAGGAAACTTCCTACAAGCTTACATGTTTCGGCGCCGTCGTAGCTTCCCATTGTAACGTCGAATGCTGTGTTGCCTTTCTTCTGCCAGGGTTGATGTGGGTTAATATGGTTTTTTTGCGTGTGATAATGTTATTTTCGTCGTCGATGTTGTCGTAAGTGGAGGCGAAGTCGAGTGCTTTATTGAGGAGATCTTGGCTGATTGATGGGTAAAACTCTAATGTCGAAGCAGATAAAAATTTGCGTTTTGATTGTCCATGGCTGGGTTAAACCAGATCAATAACCGACAACCATAATAAACGCATCCTAAACCTACCCAAGAAAACCAACAACGCTGTATCACCCAAAGAAAACAAAACATGTAACTGCCGAAAACCTGCCCACTCAACAGTAACTGCCTGCAACATTCAGTCGTTTACCAAGCCACGGTCACACGCAAAGACAACACCACAACAGAAACATGCATCGGACTCAGAGAATGATTTCAAAACAAGATATAGAAATCACACCGCCTCATTCCGCCACGCCAAACACAAAAAAAGCACAGAACTCAAACACATCTGGAACCTCAAAGACAGCAACATTGAACACACCATTTCCTGGCACATCCTGTCATCGAACTCATCCTACAACAGCTCGAGTAAAAAATAAAAAAATAAAAAAAATAAAAATAAAAATAAAAAATGAAATCTCTGTCTTAAAGAGAAGGTCCTGATCATATGTCACCCTGAACTATCAACACTCAATAAACGTAACGAACTTGTCTTCCTGCCGCCACAGAAACAAAGCCCTCCTAGGCAACACCTGAACCACTTCACACTGCATAAAGCACACCATACAAACGATGACTGTATATAAACTGCGGTAAAAGAATGTTATTAATAAATCCCCTGATTAGTGGGCAACCAGGAATTTTTTTTTTTGCTGAGATACACATGCTATGCCTTGGATGTCAGTGATCCTGATCCTTCTGCTCTGTGAGTCCTGTGGTCTGTCCTGGTGTGCTGACGCTGGCTGAAGTTCTCATCTTGGAAGCCTCTTGTTCCTGCTGATGAAGATCCATATGGACCTTAATCTGCACTCAGTGACTGATGACTTTTCACTGCTGGTGATATAAACTCTCTTGCTGCAATTATTTAGGACTTACAGTTGTGGTATAACAAACCAGACTACATGTTGGACTGTAATGCAGTTTTTTTTTTTTGAAATGGTTTGTATTTTTATGGTTTCACCCAAATGAGGATGGGTTTCCCTTTTGAGCCTGGTTCCTATCAAGGTTTCTTCCTTGTGTCAACTGAGGGAGTTTTTCCTTGCCAGTCACCTCATTAGGGATGTGTAGGGGGTTGTAGAAAAATTTAGATCCCTCCTTAAATTACTTTTACTATGTAAAGCTGCTTTGTGACAGTCCACTGTAAAAAGCGCTATATATACAGTTTATATTATATATACACACACACACACACACATATACACATACATACACACACACGCACATACACATACATAGCGCAAAATGTCATAGCACTGTAATAAAAGTTTTAAATACTGGGAATTTCTTGCAAAACCATTCGTAACCACAACACATCTAACGTAGTTTAAGCCTATTAGGTTTTACATTATGTATATAATGTCTTTATGGTAAAGCTCCTTTGTAATGGAGTATCAATTACTGGACAGAGTTACACTGCTCGGGATCAGAAATTCTTATATGCAAGTGAGGAAATCACCAAAGAGACCCACACACTTACCTTTTCACTCCATAAGCCATGTTCAGCAGGTTGTCCAGCCTGAAAAGTAAATCAAGGCCCATTAGCACTGAACTATGTAAATAACACTTGAGTTAAAGGGCATTAATTATTTAGTATAATAAACATGTCGGCTCTGCGATGGCCTAGCGTGCTGTCCAGGGCGTACTCTGCCCTCGCCCAAAGTCAGCTGAGATTCAAATTCAAATTTGATACATACAAATTATACACAGAACAATATGTAGCGAAATGCTTAGTACGACTGTCCAGAATGTAAAGAATAAACTGAGATGGGCACTAGCTTCCCCACAACCCTAATTCAGATTAAGTGCTTCAGAAAACAAACGAGTTAAAAACATGTATGGATGCTGTAAGTCAACACATGCACTTAAGACGTGCACAACTAACTGAGCAGCGACTCAAACGTGCACAACTAACTGAGCAGCGACAAGTCCTGTTAACCGCTAGCATTATGATTTATAATTATACGTAAATATAAGCAGTGCAGACACAGCGACATGCAGCCTGTGACATTATACGTGACCTGCTTCATCATTGAGTCACTTTAAAGTAGGAGAACTTCAGGAAGCTCCACATTCATTAAAATGAAGTTAAGTGTGAGAAACTCTCCCCCATTACCTAAATCTCTGAGCCTGCTGGGCAAGTGGTCCAGGGTATCTCCTGTTCGGAGACTGGTAGAGCTGGGAGAGCAGAGCCTGGCTGGTTTTCTGACTCGGGTTATTGGCAAACTTCACCGTAATGGGCTCTGTGGCTCCAGGAGGCTTCTGTCCGTTCAGCCCCTTAATGGCCTCCTCGGCCTCCACGCGTCGATCGAATCGGATAAAACCCACACCTCGAGACACGCCTACACAGGGAGAACACAGACATTCAGGATCAGGAAGAAATCTCAGCCTCATGACTGGATTTTTTTTTTTTTTTTTTACCCCAGTGAAATGTGAATCATGTGACCAAGAATCTTAAGTGTACACTCTGGTCTCAGATTGGTTGAGAGATGGTCGTGTTAACTATTTCATAGCTTCCTCTGCTTTCATATCCTTTCACCACAACTACACTCATACTGCACTTTTTCTTCAATTGTCTCTATATCACTTATCCATCTCTTGTGTACTGAACAGAGATTCACACAATACTTGAACAGTGCATGATTAAAAGCACTTTTGTTTATTTACCAAACTAAGAGGCCAGTCATGCCCACTTGGGTTTCTACTGACACACGAGGAAACCACTTGCAGAACTTAGTGTCTTCTCCCTTCACTTCATTCTATTGAGGGAATTCTTTCATCTTTTTCCCAAATGCTACACACATTACATAGCTGTGTACATCTCTCTACCTTCCTTCTTGTCTTTGTAAAATGTGGCCTATTTTTCTTGTTTTTTTTCCTTATTAAAAAAGGACCATTGCAAAAGTGAACACAAACGCCGCCCCATCACCTAACACACAGGCAATGTGACAAAGCAAGAAGGTGGGACAGAGAGAGCTGGCACAAGTGAGAGAGACTTTTTGGAAATAGAGATCAGTCTGACTGTAAATTCATTTTAAAGCTCGCTGTGAAACAGGCATTAAAGCAGCACCTCAGGGGAAGATGGTGAGAGACGAAGAGGAGAAAAGGTGGGTTTCATTACACACACTGCCTTTCTCTTTTCCAGAATCCATTTCACGTTTCATCTATTCATACATATTCATGACTGAGGGGATTGGGGGTGGTGAGGGTAGTAGACCACAGCCATTTCTAGATACTAAGCAGCAGCAGCACCTGTAACGTCCTCCAGCAGTTCTTTTGTCACTCGAGTGTGAAGCACCATCACCAAGGCATGACTATAGAAATAGGCCCTAGCTCCCCTAGCTACGAGTCTTCTGTAATGATGTTACATATATAGGGTGTAGATTACTCACCTGTGACCTGGTCGACGAGGATTCGGGAGGTGATGATGCGCCCGTACTGAGAGAAAAGCTGCTCCAGCTCCTTCTGCGTCATGGTCTTTGGCAAACCACTCACATACAGATTAGCGTCTCTGATAGAGGCCGAGCTCGGGCGAGCGTAGGACACCTGATGGCATAACGCACATGTTAACACACTACTTTACACGCTAAAAATGTGCATTAGAAAATGGAACAAACTTCCTGGTCTTCATCTACCAGGAGATGGAATGTAACAAATCAGCACCATGTTTAAAAAAAGCCCAGTGACTCGATAGCGGGAGTGGTCCAAACCACACAACATACAACGGCTGAGCTTCCGTTGGCACTCAAGTGCTCCTTCAACATGTTACCACGTCCGACAGAACATAGGCTGAGTGTGAACCAGGGCCTTGTGACCATTCCTACTGTATCGGTACGCCACTTCGACAAGTAATGATGCAAACAAAGAAACAAAACCAGCAGCAAAATACAACTGAAAAGATCAAGCTAGCTAATTTAGAAGCATCAGCCATGTTAGTATCCGTACTGGAATATACTCGCTCAGAATGCTACTGTTCTTTCATTATGGCTGCCACGCATTCCCAGCATGCTCTGAGAACGTTAAATTAGCACAATACACGAGTTGTAATACCAGTGAAAATTACAGTGGCAGTATATTCAAGACTTCAGCATCAGTTCCACATACCATGTCACTGTTTCAATCTTTGATCTGCAAATTCATAACGGCATCACAATTTTTTCATCTTTCTTCTCTCTTTCTCACCAAGATTTCAAGACCACTCTTCAGTTTCGGTGGATGTCGTCTGATTGAACAGTTTGGCAGGATTGCTGAACGGAACAGTGGAACTTGCCACAGCTGAGCTGATTACAAGCCACTCAGCAATTTTCTTTTTTACTCTGTTTAAATGAAGTGATATAAAACTAATGCATGTTTTCTTTCACAATCACTATTAATGTCACTGTAATACAGGGACTTCATAAGTTAGCTTTTTATTGCACAGCAGAAAAGAGACAAACAGCAGAGTTTAAACCCACAAACAGACAGAATTCAGTTCCCAGATTTCCTTTATTTCAGCTCCTCAATAGCAGCCAGTCAGCTGCACCTGCCTCAATACCATTCTATACAACAACTTTCTTTAAGAGTTGTGTGGAGTAAGCACATCTTGGAGGTTAAATGATGCAAATGTATTAACACGCTGATGGCACTTTACAGCCATTTCTTTCCTGCACTCATCGACATCGAGGCATTTTCCCCCCCTCAAAACACAAACGGCAGAATGTCATCAACCTTCGAAGCGCTCGCTCTGTGAAACAGATTTTATTCTTCATAATCATGGTAAATTCATGTGCACAAAGCATTGACAGGCTCACAATAGCACCCTCTCACTCGAGCCTCTAAGCTAACGACACAGTCACGCCCAACCACTGTCTATAGAGCGAGAACGCTTTGGAACAGATGGAGATATTTATAACGGAAGAGACTGTAACACCTCTCCAAACTGTGAGCTGTTGCTGCTCAGAACACCAACTAAATCCCTCGGCTCTTGCGCAACCCCAACGACAAGCATATGCTAAGCTGCTTTTGGCAAAAACGACGATGGCGGGGTGCATAACTTTTTCTTAAAGCATGAAAATGAAGAGTTAAGCTAAAATAAATGCCGAGTTATTTTATAAAACTTTTTTAATCCAGAATCCCAGATCAAAAACAAACCTTAGCTATTGTTTGTTTACTATTACATTCACAGCCTTTAATATACAAGTCCTTTAGTTTACATTACTTTTTAAGTAGACATTTTGCACACGTCTCAAACAGATTATCTAGACAGTTTGCGCTAACGCATGACACATCCAGGAAAAGCCCGACTAATTACTTCTGTGTTTTACAGATTAATGATACGACAGTCTTATTTCTGTTATCTGACTGATCAGTCAACAGCAGCCATGTAGCAGCTACAGAAATGCTGAGATAAAGAGCTGGGGCCTCATGTACAAAGACTTGCATGGAATTCTTACTGAAAAAATGGTGTACGCCAATATGCAAATCATATTTAAATGAACCCTACACCGGAGATTCCCGTGTTCGCAGGATCAGAATTCATTATAATCATTATATAAGGATCATTATAACCCTTATAATATGAGGAAGACGGGGAGGCGTGCAAGAATGCTGTGTTTGGCACGCTGTCCTCAGGCATTAACACCAAATGCAGGAGGTCTGAGTGAGAGAGTGTGAGGATGTCAGAAAGGTGAACACACGGAGTTATAAAAGAAGTGGTCAGACTTAAAGGTGGCCGTTAAGCGGAGGACGGGCTGCCCACCGCCAAAGTCTGACCCTATCTGGCAGGGGAAGAGGAGAGGAGGACCTCACCCAGCTTGAGCAAAGAGTCGCCGCAGTCACGGTTGACGCTGCTCTTTCGGGGGGGGGGGTGATACAGTGGGGCAAAAAAGTATTTATCAGCCACCAATTGTGCAAGTTCTCCCACTTAAAAGATGAGATGTCTCCAATTTTCATCATAGCTATGAGAGGCAGTATGCGGGGGGAAAGAATCCAGGAAATGACACTGTAGGATTTAAGAATTAATTGGTAAATTCCTCTGTAAAATAAGTATTTGGTCACCTACAAACAAGCAAGATTTCTGGCTCTCACGGACCTGTAACTTCTTTAAGAGGGTCGTCTGTCTTCCACTTGTCAAGTCAGTTTTATTTGTATAGCGCTTTTTACAATTGACATTGTCACAAAGCAGCTTTACGTAGTAAAATTAAATTAGCGAGGAATCTAAAAATTCTCCACAACCCCTTAGACATCCCTAGTAAGCAAGCCCGGGGCAACAGTGGCAAGGAAAAACTTCCTCAGTAGACACGAGGAAGAAACCTTGAGAGGAACCAGGCTCAGTTGTTACGTGTATTAATGGCACTTGTTTGAACTCGTTATCAGTATAAAAGACACCTGTCCACAACCTCAAACAGTCAGACTTTAAACTTCACTATTGCCAAGACCAAAGAGCTGTCAAAGGACACCAGAAATAAAACTGCAGACCTGCACCAGGCTGGGAAGACTCTGCAATAGGTAAGCAGCTTGGTGTGAAGAAATCAACTGTGGGAGCAATTAGAAAATGGAAGACATACAAGACCACTGATAATCTTCCTCGATCTGGAGCTCCACGCAAGATCTCACCCTGTGGGGTCAGAATGATCACAAGAATGGCGAGCAAGAATCCCAGAACCACACGGGAAGACCTAGTGAATGACTTGCAGAGAGCTGGGACCAAAGTAACAAAGGCTACCATCAGTAACACACTACGCCACCAAGGACTCAAATCCTGCAGTGCCAGACGTGTCCCCCTGCTTAAACCAGTACATGTCCAGGCCCGTCTGACTTTTGCTAGAGAGCATTTGGATGATCCAGAAGACGACTGGGAGAATGTCATATGGTCAGATGAAACCAAAACAGAACTTTTTGGTAAAATCAACTTGCGTTTGGAGGAGAAAGAATACTAAATTGCATCCAAAGAACACCATACCTACTGTGAAGCATTGGGGTGAAATGGAGATGAAACGTGGCTGGGTCTTTCAGCATGACAATGATACCAAACGCACAGCCCGGGCAACGAAGGAGTGGCTTTGTAAGAAGCATTTCAAGGTCCTGGAGAGGCCTAGCCAGTCTCCAGATCAATACCATAGAAAATGTTTGGAGGGAGTTGAAAGCCCATGTTTCCCAGCGACAGCCCCAAAACATCACTGCTCTAAAGAAGATCTACAAGGAGGAATGGGCCAAAATACCAGCAACACTGTGTGAAAACTTTGTGAAGACTTACAGAAAATGTTTGACCTCTGTCATTGCCAACAAAGGGTATATAGCAAAGTATTGAGATGAACTTTTGTTATTGACCAAATACTCGTTTTCCACCATAATTTGTAAAAAAAAAAAAAAATCTTTAAAAATCAGACAGTGATTTTCTGGATTTTTCTCCTCATTTTGTCTCTCATAGTGGAAGTGTACCTATGATAAAAATTGGAGACCTCTCATCTTTTAAATGGGAGAACTTGCACAATTGGAGGCTGACTAAATATTTTTTGCTCCACTGCATATCGGAGTTCGGAAGAATCAGTGTAAACAAATGCAAGTTAGACTATACTGAACACAAAGTGGGAATAAAAGCATGTTTTGTTGCTTTAATGCGCCACAGTGATGGTGAACTTAAACATCCTGTATATTTGTATTTGTAAGGCACGATATAAGCATTTAGTTCTTAAAGTAAACACATTCAAAGCTGACAATTCTATTAAATTTACTTTAGCCTGCTTAAAGCCAGTCTCATGTACAATTTTGACCATGTGGAAATCTGACCTGGGGTGACTTTCCCAGTAAGGGAATCTGACCCACCCCAGAGAATTGTAACCCCTTATATAAAACTTTGCCAACAATGTTATTTTTCAATAGCATTCCTTTTTGCAATAAGTAATGCCCAATTTGTCTGTGTATTTATATATAGATATCATATCAAATGTATGTATATACACTATGTATATACATGATCTACTTAATAAAAACGAAATTTAAAAAGACTAGTTTTCCCAGACAATGAAATAAAAACATGTTTAAGGTTTAAGTTTCATGTCATAAGCAAATTGAAACGCTACCTTTGTGGGGGGAGTGCTCTGTAAGAGCTATGGAGAAGAGAGAAAACCCAGCTTTAATTACACAACATTACTTAGTCCAGACTACTCGCAAAGGGTTTTGGCAAATAAATAAATAAAAGCAGTAAAAGACAGTAAATACCAGAAACATCACAAGTGTTTTAATAAGATTTCCTGAGCAGACATTGACTATAAAACTTTCATCATTTTATAGTACATGGGCCATGTGCACCAAAGAAACATGGGAAAAAAGCAATTTAGTTATACAGATAAATTCAGTTAATTTTATAATGTTTATTAGACAGAAATATTCACTGAATCACTCAATCATTTCAAATATTCATCGAACTGAATCAAAGCCAGGACTGTGCACTGAATCCTGCATCGCCACACCCAAGTGAACCCCCACCCCAGGGATTTTTAAGTCTTAAATCAAACCGTTTTTGTTTAAGACTCCAGTAAACTCATGACACCACGTAAACTAGCTGCACAAATCCAATCACTAGCTCACTGTGGACGTGTCCCAAACCTTACTGTTCACTATTTATATGTAGTATATTCAGCGTTCCAATTAAACAGAGTGGGAGTTATGGTACTTATAAATTGCAGCTAAAACCTGCATACCTCCCAATAACACCATGGCAAACTGATACACAACCACAGTTTTGACAGTGTCCTTAATTTAACCTTAAAAAATTAGTAAGAGGCTACTATGTGGAGTTGTATCTTTAAATTTGAAGGTCCTACATCAATCCAGTGATCAATAATTTAGCAAAGGCTAATTTTGATAAATTTCAACAAGCTGACCTCAGTATGAACTTGATGGGAATAAGTCAAGGTCACAGTCCTCAGTAAAAGTGTGTGACAGACAGATAAACACACAGCATTACCATATCGCCTTCAATACTCTGCGTCGGTGAGGGTGCATTGCGGGCTCTTAAGGTTTAGTGATACACAGCTACAGGATCTCGCTCCCCACCAAAAAAGGTCAAGTGGAACTTGGATCCTCCTCCTTTTCTGTCGTATTCAATCTCTCAATCCACAAGCAGGAACATTACTAAACTTCATACATCAGTAAACCTGGCGCATCATTTTAGAACATCTTATCTAGAACTGTAAAGCTGCACCAGTTCTAGCTATTACCCCCCCCATGTGCCTCCTCAGCAGCTCTGCAGTGCTTATCTGCCTAAATTTAATTAGAACGCTGGCAGACGTGAGACGCTGGCTCCAGCTCTGCAATCTCAGGCACGTCGATAAAAAACTGTCCACTTTTAATTAAAGCACTGAACGAAGTCCACGCGCACAGGAGCCGCGATCGATAAACGCCACCAAATTCGCTCTCGCTTTTCTTTACTTTGTTCCTGAGAGCGGATGACGACAACACGCTGTCATAACTCGACGCTCGACATTCGCTCATCCGTCCCTCTGACGAACGCCTTCCCCTCCCCATCCTGATCTCAAACTACATTTGTTCCAAATTTCCTTCTGTATTTAACTTCAGCGTATTAGGAAGGAAAAGCTGTAATCACACACAGAGAGCGAGAGAGAGAGCGAGAGAGAGAGAGCGAGAACGCATCAGCACTTTTTAAAGGAAATGAACACTAGGGAATTTGCTTTCTGGAGTGTTACAGCACGATAAGACGGGTACACGCTGCTGCTCCTGCATTTCATTTTATCCTCATTGAGAATCTAAAATAGTGATTTGTAAGAAAGTGTTGGATTGCAGACCCACTAATCCAAAGGAGGAATGACAAGTGGAGGGAGGGGTATAAATGCAGGATGTTTACAACACAGTCCTTTCACTTCACTTTTCTCCCAGGTTCAGAACAAAAAAAATTTACACAAAGTCAAAATTGAACATAACTGTCAATCATTCCAAAGTCACAGGGGGAGTGTAGATCTCTTACCTTGATGGTTTTGGTTTGCAGTCGCAGTCCATTTAGAGTGTTGATGGCTTTTTCTGCATCTTTAGGATCCACATAGTTGACAAACCCGTACCCCAGACTCTGGCCTGCAATAAAACATAAGTGTCTATATACTACTGTAAAGATTTAAACTTTAAAATCCAAACACAAAATTAAAATGGGGAAATAAAGACTGTCATTATAATACCACCCGTTACCACCTCACTGATCACTTCTCAGCTAAATACTCACCAACTTCAGCTGCTTGGACAGCATACAAGCCACAATAAATTTATAAATCAGAATCGCTTCATTCATTCATGTGCTCCGACTAGTCACGTGCAGATAGTTCACCATGCAGTTTACAAATCGGCTCGCGCATCAAAACAATCACCAGTTATTCTTATAAACTCTGTACAGATAGTTCAGTAATTTAGGTCCAGGGTTCCTACAAGTTTTCCAAGCCAAGACAAGTCAACACAACGTTAAACTAAAGGGTCACTCCTAAAATGATCTTCGTTTGAAGAATCCGTTTCTGTACACACAGTGAAGATGGTTAATGGCTCAGATACACCCCAATCCTGATACAAGATTTATTGCTTGAATACCAACCGACAGACAGACAGAGCGGACTCTCGAGGCTATATAAGAAAGTAACTTATCCATTTATTTAAAGGAGCCGAAGTATACGCATTCTTTAGGCTGCTATCTTAAATAAAATCCTGACGGGAAAAACAGGAAAAAGTTAATCTCACCACGTAAAAGCATTCGCTCTGGTCATCCAGCATCCCTATATAAATATTAAGTTTCTTCTCCAGCCTCATATGACGGACATTTTTATTTAAATAGACACTGGGGGGGATCAGACTGCTGCTATGACTCATCAGGCTGAGCAATGAAGATCTCTGTTCTCTTGAATAATTTCAATCTCAAATCTGCCTGAGAAATAATAAATAAAAACAAAAATAAAGCTCAACACCCACTCCCTTCTACCACATGGTAGCGATGCAATTTCCACAGCCAAGATGGAGCTGCTGGTCAGGTTCAGCTGAGCCTCCTCCGCTAAAGCGAAACCTTCTAATGATCAGCACAGACGGTGAGATTGCAGAGAGGATGCTGCGCCAGAATCACACTGTCAAATCCAAAAAAATAACCCACAGCAAAAAGAGCAACAGAGGAAATCCTTCTCTGGGTAGAGAGGGTTTTTTTTTGGGATCCCGAAAGCTAAACCAACCTTTACACTAAACTAAATCCTAAACTGCTTTACACTAAATAGGGTGGGTTTGGATCTTTCAAAATAAAGGGGTGGGTGAGGCATAGAGGGCATCAACACACAAAACAGGTCTGTAATATTTGTGAGTCAAATGAAATACTCAAGTACTCATCCACCCCACCTACATTACCGCTTACTACAAACCGGACATTCCAGAAACTTGCCATGCAACATTTTTACTTGCAGCCAAAACACTTATGCCAAAACTTAGGTTTGGGGACACCTGACGATCATATCTCTATGTGAACTGTGATGAGCATGCATCTTTGAAGCCACTTTACTTAGCACAGATTATTTAGTCACAAGAACATTAATGTGGTAGGGTGCTAATGCCTGACGAAAAGGCCTGCCATCTGGATGAAACTCCACTTGGAGCCCATGAATCTTTCCCTCCCATCTGAACCCTTGCCCACCACCCTTCCCTACCCTCTGAACCTTTACCACCACCCGTCCGCTCTGAACCCTTACACCACCACCCGTCCCCTCCCCTTTAAGTCTTACCACAGCCCAGAGAAATTGACCAATCATACCAGTGAAATTGCAATTATACGTCATATGACTTCTGACAAAAAAGTTATCACATCATAACTACCGTCTTTTCTATATGGGGGAAAATTATCCTGAAGTCTGCCCCTAAAAAAGAAATGCATCCCATCTTTCAATCACCAAAACCAAGCCCACAAAGTGCCAATTAGACTGGCAAAATATGCACTTGTCCACAAGAGTAGCTCTAAGCATCTGCTTTCGATATAACAGGCTCCCTGTTTAGTGTGCTACAGTGGATGATCTATCAGAGGTGTGCTTTAACGAGGAAGCCAAAAAGCTAAGCTGGAAGGAAAGGGAACCAGTAAAATGTAGATTGAGTCTCCACAGTGACAGAGGTCAGGGCTATATAAAGGTACACAAGTAGATCTTTCATTCTCACCAGAAAGATGCCTGCAGTGGAAAAAGCCAATTCTCCCAGACTATGATATAACAATACAGGAGCAAAGCACAACGGACCATAAAGTCCAAAAGTACAAGAGTAACTGTTCTTCAAAACAGTGCAGCCATAAATCATGACAAAGAAATGTGCAGAACCTGAGCTGCACTAAAGTGATGTATTACGACATTGACCAAAATACTTTCAGGAGTGGGGTCCAAAAGATAACACCGCACTGCAATGAATCAACTGTGATAAGTGATGGGGGTTTCAACTGCAGCTGCTGAAGAACTGAAGAGAAGACACATTTGTAGAAGCTAGTGATGGTTCTTTTGATGCTCCAGGGCTCAGTCAGGGAATAAACATTTCCTGAGCAGAAGAGAAGGAAGTCATGAAAGACAGGAAGTCGTCTCAGTCAGCTGGATTCATTACTCTGCTGTCAGGTCTTGTTCTTTCTCTATGTAGATCAGTGGACACCAACAGGTTTTTTCAAAACACCTTTTTATGATCAAGCACTTCTCCAGTCAATGATTAGATGGCCAGGTTTGCATGATTGAGTCTGCAGGGCTTGAGATTTCCACAAACCAGACTGGTGACCCCTAATGTATAACAGTACTTCACTGAAGGTTTGAGCTCTTCATCAGGAGCAATGCTGGACTTTGGGTTTAAATGCGGATTCTTTTTCAGGCTGCATTACTGATGTGCAGAAGCGTAGTTTTTATTCTAGTCCAGGCTTTCCACAAAATAGGCCACCCAGGTACACCAATAGCCAACAAAGAAATATTTGGCGAACCATTTAATCAAACAAATAAGTCAGAACCATTTTTTTGTGCTGAAATCACATACTGGCCTGTTAACTGACCATATGGATTGAGTTTTTTTCCCCCCACAGCGTGGACAAGCATGGACATCACATGTTACGGTCAACATTACCATGACATGGAGCACTCAGTCAGCACATTAGCCTCGCCTATTCAACAGCTTATTAAAGGACATTAATGATCCATGTACATTTATTAATTCTATAAAAAGGCTAGTTGTATATAAGTACCATATTTTTAAAAGTAAACAAAGACTCCGTTTTTCCAAAACCTGACTGACACTACTGACAGTTAGGTACGAAGCACGATGGACTGAAGGAGACCATTTCTGTGCTAGCAAGTGACAGACAATTTATATTGTATTAAAATAAAAAGCAAGAAATCAAAGAAAAAAAAAGAAATCAAAGAATTTGAGCTTGTAAACTACTATCAGCTACATCAGTACAAAAAGAAAAAAGAAAGCTGGTGCACCTTCACGCAAGGCAAGAATCAATCCATAGCTGACTGCTTCTTCCATTCATTCAAGACCTATTCTACGAAAAGCAGCACAATTTAGAACATTTAACAAGACTACCCTTCCAAACCCAGTGCGACTTCATTGGCCTGCCGTGAGGATCAGGCTCCCCGAGCCCTCGGGCATCACTTATTGCCAGGGACTGATGAAAGAGGCAATCAAACAGTGTAAAGAAAAAAAAAAAGCAGTAAGGCTGCAAGCACTTTGTTCAAACTAAGATTTAATAGATCTTAAAATTTAATTGACTTTAAAATAAACCAAACGTTTGCTTTTTTTAGGTTCTTGTGTAAAATATACTAAAACCAATTACTCACCTCTGGCTCAATACAATCACAAAGTAGTCCCCTTAGTGCTACATCTATGTGCATGTGTCTATATCCATCTATATATAACAAATATACACACATCAGACTGAGACGCTCCAGTTCATCACTACAGCATTTAATTTCTTTATCAATCTGTTCTTTAGGATTTCACCCACATTCCATCCTCTTTACCTCAATGTAGAACATTTTTATTGGACTTTTCCTTCATTTATTTCTTACCTTGTTCATAGAGTGTGTGTCAGCTGTAATGTGTTTAAAGCTTATTAGAAGCTGAACTGCTAAAAACAATCACAGCTCCACATACAATTTTAATACTCAAGCACTCCTGGCCCATAAACATTATGAAATTTGGAACACTGAGATTTGATTCAACCCTCAGCTGATCTGAAACTAGTTGAGGTGCTCAGGTTTTGAAGTAACTAACTCCAAGGAACATCTGAGTCAGTGTGTAGGAATTTAACTATCAGAGTGGGGATGTGTATTTATTAACTACAGAGTGTGCACAAATATTAAATCTAATAAATCACTGTAACCAAGTGTTGACTAAGATTTTCAGCCTGTCTGTGCGAGTATGCAAGTGACCATAATTTCAACATGGCATGTAATATGGTCTTAAATTGAAGTTATGCTTCCAATCATGTCATGAACTCGTTTTTCATAATCAGCCAGGATCGTGTTATAACAGAGAAAGGCAGAACTGACGTATTGACTGTTGGAGATTGTAGAACCCATTCGAGCTTATTTTAGTGCATCTTGCTGAGCTGAGCCGCCGTGGAGCTGCAGAGCCAGCGGCGTGCTGAGTAGCTGAGTGTGGGGGCAGGATTCAAAACAAGTGCCTAGAATAAAACCAGTGATGTTGAACAATTAAATGGCTCTTTAAAGGGAGTGAGCCAATCTGATTCGCTAGCAGGGAAGTTTCATAACTGCAATTGTTTAAAAAAA
>JAOUQZ010000032.1:2900849-2920544 GCA_028564935.1 Neosilurus hyrtlii
AGACTTTGTTCTCATGCAACCAGATAAAGTTGAGAGTAAATTGCATTTATAGACTCCATTGTATTGGAAACTGTATTGCTAAAAAATCTGATGGAGAGTGAATCTGAAATAAAGCTGTTATTTTTAGTTTGAAATAAAATGATTTATTTAACTTCTGGTTTGTTATTTTTTACTCCGCACAAGCACTTTAAGCAAAGCAACCCCTGAAATTGGGGGGGGGACAAACGAACAAAAAAAAAAAAAAAACACTAGAAATCATGAAGCAGTTTTTTTTTTTACTTGTAAGTTACATATTATATTTGGGCACCAAGACAAAAATACGGGGCACCAAAAAATTACAAATCACAAAAACAAGGTTGCCTGACCGGGCACTAAGGCTCCAGAAAATTTTTCAAGCCCTGGGATGTAGCATGAGGTCAGAAGGCTAAGGGGGAAACGAGTAGGAAGTTACCAAAAATGTGACAGAAAAAAGTAAATGAGAAATGAAAGCAGTAAAATAACCCCCCACCCCCCGAAAAAGGGGAGAAAAGAGGAAGCACATTTAAAACTTGTCCCAATAGTCACACTAAGCCCTAAGGTCTTCTGTGGAGTACACACTTGGTAAGTGCACTTAGCATTTTCCCTGTCATGTTTCACTCCCCCCATTGGTTATCTGTTCAAAGCATCATGCAAACAAGCATCCTGAGTAAAAGCCTTTTGTGAAGTGGGATCTGATTTTCACTTGACAGGGATGCATTAAGGGCACAAGAGGCACCCTTAGAGAACACTAGACAATTGGGACACCCTACGATCTTGCAGTCCTAAAGCGAGGTTTCCGGACATATCAGGACACATTTCCATCATACACTGAGATCAACATTATCAACATTATCCTCAGAACCTTAGCAGCTAAACACAACCTGCTGAAGAGAAGACGTCACCATTTCGAAAAGCACATATACGGCGCTGACACCGCTTACAGATCAACTGAATCAACTTCTCAGCTTTATATCAGGGTCGTTTAACACCTCTGGAGATGTTAACGTGGCTCAAAGGAAAACAAAAAAAAAAAAAAAAAAAACAGCATTGTTAATGAAAGGTCAGGGACAAACATTAGGAAGGTGAAACAAAACCAACTCAGCTTTCGCAAAAAACAAATAGCCAGTAGCGGGTTGGGTCATCTACAATGATGGAGGCAATGTAGATAGAACATGCACAGAAAGTAGGACTGTAAGATCGTGGACATTTTGAGAAAGGATATAGTGGCGATCGACCTACAGTGGTGAAAATATGAACAATCAAGGGACAGCTGCCTTCAGAGCTGGCAAAGCACAACGCAATACATTTCTAAATACTACACACTTGATGTTCAAAAATCCAAACTAGACGGCCGCTCAGGGAGCCAGGTACAACTGCACTGAAATCTGCAGGTTATAGTAGTATAACTTGGTTTGCTATAATGAAACCCCCCCCTAATGAGCATCTGATGAATATTCAGATTCACTTGCACTTATTGCCCTTAACTGATTAACAATTCATTCATTTTCTTAACCCCTTAATCCTAATTAGGGTCACAGGGAGGCTGGCACCTCACAGACAACTCTGGACGAGGGCAGGGTACACCCTGAACAGCTCACCAGGCCATCGCAGGGCAACACAACCATTCACACCTTACACCCAAGGGTGATTTGAAACAGCCAGTTAGCCTAGTGGGGTTGCTTTTTGACCGTGGGAGGAAACCGGAGTACCTGGAGGAAACCCACACAAGCACAGGAACAACATGCAAACGCCACAACACCCAAGCCCAAAATCAAACCTGGGCACTCTTGCTGTCAACATAAATCCCAAAATGGAATGGTGTACTTGTACCATGACCTAATTTAGAAAAAAAAGGAAAGCATAATTTAGAGTTATATTGCAGACAGGCAAACCAACAACCAAACCAACACAAGTGAAAACAACCGCCTAGTATCAATAAAAATATTCAAGCAAATTCTACACGCTTTATTTTAGCCAAGAATTAGGTTTTTTGGGTTTTTTTTCCTTTTACATCCAACCATTTCCAGGCAACATCTTGAAAGACTTCGCCAATTGCTACTTTTTTCATACTTACTTCTTTGAGGTCTGTCTAGAAGCCCATCTTTTTTAGAGCACTACAATAATAATTCACAGATTTATTAGCATTCCAAACACCCATAAAGCATAACATGATCCCTAACCTCTACTCAGGGTCACCAAACTCTTTAATCATACAAGTAGTAAAAGAAAGAACAGAAAATTAAGAATTTTGGTGAACAAAACAAATTTAATACATTTGTCAGGTACATGCCCAGGATCCATGTCAAGACAACACAAAGGCTATCTCAGAAATTTAAGCAGTAGCAAAACTCCTGTAAGCGAATCAACATTCAAAACAACCAGCTAGCGAATCACGTGACACTACCCACCCATCAGGAAGAAACCTCTCCTACTAAGCTATTACCTCAATAAAACATCTAGCTTAAGTAAAGTCTGTTGGGCTTTCACACCCGAGCCTACTGGCTCATCAGACTGAAGCTTAACCCAGTTTCAGTAGTGTGAAGCAACTAGGAGTTCAACACCTCCTGCATGGGATGCTAGTCCATCACAGGTTCCTGGGTGGACAGAGGGACACTTGCGGTTCAGACCTTGCCCAGGTGTCCAGTAGGGATTCAAGCCCATGATTCATTGAACATGAGCCTAGCACCCAAAACCACTACTCTCCACCAGCCCCATGGCACCCACATAAGCATTACATATCTTACTGATCACCTGGTAGGTTTTAAGCATTCATTTCTAGAAGGAAGCAAATTTATCTACCGGCACCGTGAGAAACTGTAAAGCTTCAAACTCTGAAAAATTTTTTGCTTCCTAAAGTAGACATACTAGCCTCCCCACTCTCTAAATATTAGTACTAGCCAAGGGAAAAAAACCCGATCAGCGGAGCAAAAGAATACAGAGTAAGACTGTCCACAAAACAGATGGAGTTCTAATCGAGAATCCACCTCTCACTAAATGTGAGTAAAAACGTACACTGTCATTGGCGTGGAGCTGAAATATGCTTACTTCACTGCAAACATCCTCCTTACTTGTCCTGGATCCCTCCCTCGCTCAGAGTGAACTGTGATACCATTCACAGATGACTCACACTTTACAGTAGCACTTCCTGGTTTCAAAATTCTCATCTCTGACACAGTACACTAGAAAAGGATTTTAATTCTCACCATCAATCACAAAACTGACCAAATGCAAGGCTAAGGTCAATTACGAGATATAAATTACATTACAATTACAAAATATTTGTAATTTTTAATTACAATTACTAGGGGTGCTGAAAAAAAACAAAAAAAAATCGATTCACGTCTGAATTGCGATTATTTATTGGGACTCTGAATCAATTCCAATTTTCAAGAATCGATTTTTAAGATCACGATTTTTTGAGCATTTCCAACCTTACTCACAGCACGTACCGTTTGTCCACACACGGCCTCCGTCGTGAATTGTTCGTTAGTGGCAGGTACAGAACTAGCTTTTAGCTTAGCATTAACATGGATGAGGAAAAAAATACAGCCAGCGCCATCTTCGCTGAAGGCAAATGCTTGCACTTCGGATTTTATAATTTTCGGGTAAGAAAAAGCTTGACATGACATACGTGGTGTGCAAAAAAAAAAGTCAAGTATTTCAGAAACACTTCAAATCCTCGAGCTTCAACGGAAAACGGAGCAGCAGCAAGACCAATTCCTGACCAACACACACCATCACTTCACTAAACTCCCAACCAACTCTGAACGAGGAAAGCGGATCAATACATCTACAAAACCAGCTGTCTAGCAATATAATTTCTGTTATAGAACAGTTGTTCCTAGCTTGAAGAATGTAGTTACTCGTGAAATTGGCTTCCTTTGTTTGTAATGGTTATGAATCAAACATCGATTCGTCAACCCAAGAATCAGTATCGAATTGAGTCATGAGTTGTTAGATTCACATCCCTAACAATTACCATTTTTCTGTCATTTTCAATTACAACATTACTTGGCTCACAAATTGATTTTTGTAACTTTATTTACAAATTTATGTAGATATACATGATCACAGATACACTGCATACAATACACAAAGCATATCAAAAGTCAAATTACATAATCACTTATATAGTATCTGTGGCCATAAATAGTCAGTTCTGTCAAATACCACGAAATACAATGCACATCAAAAAGTCCCAGGAATTTGCCCAGTGTGCACTGCACCTTAGGAACATCAGTTCCTCTAACCTAGCATCCGGCAGCATACACCTGTCAGGCCTCAATACTTCTCCAGCAATGGAAAACAGTCACTTTTCATGACCGTGGAAACCCTGTCATAATTATAAGCAATATACATAAAATATATATAAATTAAAAATATATACTCGTGTAGTGATGTAATTGGTGACTAAAATTCGAAGCAAATGAAAATACTTCATATAAATATGTAATAGAACTGAAATGTAACTGGAAGAGATTGTTCCCTCCGATTAATTACATGAGCACGTACTAGAGTTCAAATACAAAAGCAATTACATTATTTGTAAATCAATTACATAATTGATCCCAACCCCTGACCGAATGTGTGCTAAAGTGGACGCAGTATTAATAAACCTGGCAGAAAACTGCATGCCAAATGACCAACCACCAGCACCCCAAATTATAATATGAAGCAAAAGAAACACTTGAGCTTGAAATGCACTTAGAGTGCAGACCAAAGGTCTACAATATGCAAACTTTTCAGTGCAAGAATTTTGAACCATCTTACGTTAAAAAAGCCTTCAAAATCCGCATGAAAAAATGTCCAAATTTACACAGAAAATTTTATTTAAAATATTGTTACTACCAAACTGAATGCACTGGCTGTGCTTATGGGCTCCACGTTAACATTGTTACATTACCCCGTACAATTCTCTATTCAAGCCGTTAGCTACTACACCTCAGGTGTCAAACTCTACGCCCAAGGGTGAAATCCTTCCAATCGACTGTTTTTGAGGCTCTAAAGAGCTTTTAAAGAACATGATTACCATACATTCTTTGCATCGACCATTACCATGAAACCCAATTCATTATCCTTCCACTAGGTGGCAGCAACCTATTTCAAGTAAACAGCCTGTCATTCATGACTCAAGATAGCATTCTAGAAATGCAAGTGAAAAAACAAGTGCCTAAATGAATCATTTTGCCTTGCGGATTTCACCCTTACTCGGCCCTCGATTACCTCTAAATTTAGTTACATGGCCCTCAGTGAAAATTAATTCGACACCCCTGTATTATGCCAATCATTCCAGCACAACATGGGTCATTTATGACCAGAATATTTTGGTTCCTCACACTTTTAGTGAAATCCAATTTAAAGTCCCACCTGCACAGCTAAGTGTTAGTAAAAAAAACAAGTGGAAAAATTGCTTAAACTTAACAGAGCAATAAAAGCCATCTATAATTGCAACTATCAGATATTTTTGAAAGTTTATCGCAATACTTTTCAGCTTCATTGCATAGCTCCAGGAAAAAGCAGAGTATTACTACAGAGTGTAAAGAGGCAGCACAACACTACGGCTTGACAGCAGAAAAGGTAAAGCCAGTGCCAACACTGTGGATCTGATACCAGGTAGAAAAAGAAACTAAAGTGTTGGGAGTATTAGCATGTAAAGGAAGTTAATCAGTTGAATGAGAACAGGTACCATGCAGCCTTGCACCAACCATCAGCTACACAGGAAAGAAAAGATGTTCAATTATACTACACTCCCTTTATTTCAAACTGAAAAATATCTACATAGTTTTTTTTTTAAGCCCTATTCAGACAGGATCCAATTCACTCAAGGTCTTTGCCCAACTTCCTGTTTTCCAGCTGGTCCTGAGAAATATACTTCCATTCCAATCCACTTGGCATTCGTGTTCTCCATCCTCTCCTAAGAAACTAGAAATGCGTTCTTGTCTCAAAACACTAGGTGCATTCCCCCGTGTGGCCAACTGCAGCCTTTAGGTTGTTAACAGGGATTATTGATGAACTGACCTTGGTGACCTTGAAAAATAAGTCAAGGTGACCCAGTTTCAATAGGCTGGTAGAGCATGCCGTGGGGACCATTCAACAAATCAAATAAATTCAAAAAGAACTGACACTGCTAGCATGTTAACGAGAAGTGTTTGCGGCAGCGGTGGATGCAGTGGCGGCAGACAGCCCCAGAAAACATTACTTTCTACACTTCAAAGGGGTACAATTATAGGGCTACAGTTCACCACCTGATCCATTTGGTCTCATCCAGATACATGTCCATAACATTTTATAAAGAGATGTTTAGCTGCCGCTGCTTGCTGTACCCACAGATCTGCATGTTATTTGTATCACTTTCTGAATCGCAAAGTCTTAACCTTTTCAACCAGTTAAGCTGCTTTTATTATAGGCTGCAGTTTGGTTTAATTGTCGATTAGCTCAAAGGAGTGTACAACCTGGCAGACAAACCCAGAGTAAAGACAGATTTAACCGACAATGATCAAACAGTTCTCAGGACTCAGGAAGTACTCAATGGGGACCCCCCACCACCAAAGCCAACATACCTCATTTCTGTTTGCATTTGCACTGCCAGTATGAACACTCATGTGCATAAGCTCACTAGCAGTTGGTATACAGCAACTTCACTTTTGAAATCAAGAAGTTCCCAGAGTGCCTGTTCATATACATCACAGTTGTACCTGTGTAGCAGGACCAAGTACTACCAGGCCTATATGTTAATGCAGCATACTGACTGAGTAACTGCTTGCTCCTGCTGCATGAATATACGCACGTCACTCATGATTCTTGTGCTGGAAAAGTACAGGAGCTAAAAATAAAGTCTCAGACAACAGAAAAGCATTTGCCCAACCATCTTGAATTGTTTAAATCTCACTGATGTCACAGCCATCCATGGCTCAGAGAGCACAAGTGTCCAGGCTCTCAGAAGGAGAAATTGAATACTCCCTCTTCCCTGCCAATCACAGCAATAACTGGCCAATCATGGATGTTCATGAGCTCAGGCATTCAAAGGTGGCTAAGGAAAGCGTTTTTCCAAAGTGTTTTACACCACCCACAACACTGCAAGAGCAGCAGTTTGAAAATATGCAGTCTGCTGGAACCACACGGTGGTGTTCGCTCTCCCCGGTTGGTAGCCATCATGTGATGGTAAAAAGCTGTCCAATGTGTCTAACTAGGGCAAGAAATCCCGTCCACCAAAAAAAAAAAAAAAAAAAAAAAAAAAAAAAAAAAAAAATCCTGCAGCACAAGTACCTCCAAGCGTTCTAAAAACTTCAAGGCACCCATCATAAAATTTCAAATGCAGGTCTACAATACTTAAAACATCATAATTAAGGTACAGGTTTTGATTTGCTCACAAACATTCAACACTGGGCTTCTGATTTAAAAAAAAAAAAAAAAGCCAACAAAAATGTTGTACTTAACTTTACATTAAACCACCAAAAAAAAGTTAACTAAATCAGCTGAATTAGGCTTTTAACTTTAGAATCAGACAAAAATTACGGCGTTTGATTTAAAAAAAGTAATGATATTCACAATCTCAGAAATGCGCATCACTTGAACACGACATTGATATTCAATTACATCGCCAAGCACTTCTATAAATGCACAGGTGGAATTTTGCAAAACTAAGCTACTAGCTAACAGGACTAATGAAATTATGAAAATACTAGTCCTCCTTCATATTTACATTGGATTCTTCAAGTCACCAGCAGGATGACTTGCTAGCTAATTTCACTCGTCCTACAGATTTTTGACTCACCACAGGCCAGCGGCCTAATGTTAATTTCCACCCCTGTGAAAGGGACTTGGAAATGTGACCCCTCACAGCTGTGCCACGGAGCAATGGAATCACCACTGTTTAAACACACCGATTTCCTTGTTTACAAAAATCTAGCTCTCCCAGGCCCACTCTGTCTTAACTGGCTGGAAACCACTACCTGATTGAATATATTAACTGACCAAAGTCTCATTTGTTGACCCGGAAGAAATCGGTCAAGTTTTGACCATCTCCAATAAAAAGTTAAAAGTATGTTTTTGGCACAAAGTACAGCCCTTACATACCACCGTTTATCAAAGCCACTGACCTGCTTACGAAAAGTGAAGCATAACTGTAGTTTAGAAGTTTAAAGGTGATACAACTACAGTTAACCGAGCCTGCTGTTCGCTACACAAAGCTCCAAAAACGACAACTTGTAACAGCAAAATAAAATTCATTTCAATAACTTTGAAAAAAGTCCAAGTCCATATCTATAGCAACCTTAAACACATCAGTCCTTTATATATGCAGAAAACACTGCTTTTAACTTAACTTTAGATATGAATCACTACACCAAAAATCCATACTCCAGAAGTCCCTCAGTTTTTATACATAAAGCTATACATTCAAGCTAGCTTAAACATTCTGAATTACTTGGTTGGAGAAACTGAACAGATTCATTTGCAAAATGAACACAAAAACAGGTGTTAATCACCTTTATATCAGTTTTAATGACAGTATAAAGTGTGGTTTACTGATATCAGGATTGATGATCTATACTCGGAGACCAGTAGTAAATAAAAACATGAAGGAAAATCCCAAACTGTTTTTATTAAAAAAATAATCTTTTTCCGGAAATTAGACTGTTCTGCTGGCAGTCGGTCGGTACACACTCGATGAACACACTAAAATGACAAGCACACACTGATTACTGCCGCAGTTTTAATCAACTCACAGCTCCAAAACCGTGATGAGAAACTTAAAATGAAACGCGAGCGAGTCTGCTGCGCCAGTGACATCGCGCTCATTACATTACACTACTACACTACGGCGGTGAAACATTCATCTCAAACGTCTTCACGAACACCAATAAAAGAACCCTGAGCTCGAATGACTCTAAATAAGATTTTTCACTTTAAAACAAACCTGAAAAAAAGGAAGAGGATTTCATTGATTGTTGAATTCTTTGAAGTCCTTCCTTCCTTTCAAATTCCACTTCCTTAACATGTTCGATATAACCTACATCTTTCATACTGCATGGGGCCGGTGGTGTAGTGGTTACAGTGCTGGGCTCACAATCGGGAGGTTGTGGGTTCAAATCCCCACAAGTGAGCCACCCAACAGACTTTCCCTTACATACTGCATGCAACACGAGAAAGCTGTGGTTATGCAATTATAATTTCACCTTACTTGCAGTACACACTTGCGTACCTTAGGTTTGACAGATAGAATTATGTTTTTAGACTTTAAACTGCAAATGTTTGCTTCAACATGCATCCAAGGATTTCTGTCCAGTAATCTTACCACAGGGGTGTCCAAACTTCTCCGCAAAGGGCCGGGGTGGGTGCAGGTTTTCCCTTCAACCAACCAGTAGCCACACCTTCCACCACTGTGAGCCACTGATCTCAGAAAGTGATTGGATCGTGTATTCTATTGTTTGCATATGGCAAAACCTGAAGCCAGCCTGGTGCCATCTTGGCAAGACCACTTTAATGTTATAATGTGTCATAAGTTATATTCAAATAACATACAAAAAAGGTGAAGAAAATGGAAATGCTTACATCCAAGGTGTACATTTCATTTTAAAAGCGCCATTTTGACATCTTAAAGCAAGGTGGTCTCACCAAGATGGCTGCCACCTGGCTTCAAATGGAAACACTGCATTCTAGGTTTTTTTTCTCTTTTTTATTTCTTAAATCAGTTATTGAAACAGGTGGAAGGTGTGGCTACTTGGTTGAAGAGAAAACCTGCACCCACACCGGCCGTTTGCGGAAAAGATTGGACACCCGTCTTACCATAAAATGTCAATTTCCACACGACTTTGACCAACATCCTAAAGCATTAAAGGAGTAATTTTAAATCAATTTCTCTGGCAATTAGGCCTGATAGTTTCCAGCTTTCTCTAATATGTATTTATACATATTTTATACCACAACACTGTTCCCAGCTGTTGCTCTTGGCACATTCAGGTACCCAATACATGCATGTTTGGAACATTACAAAATTAGACTACAAAATTAGGCCTTTCCATTTCACCTATAAAGTGAATCAACAAACCTAACTGCTCCTTATTCAATAACCAGCATTTGTTCAAAAGAATATATAGAATAAATATTTTTAGCTATTTAAGTAGCTATGCATTCAAACTGTAGCCTAAATAAGTGCATATACAAATTAAATGTACAAAATGTAGCTTTAGACTACACAAATTTGTTGCTGTTTTGGTGGAAAACCCCCAAAAATACCACCCACATTCTACTTTAAATACTTTCAACAAATACGTCAAAAAATTAAAATGTACGCTTTAATGATTTTTTGGTTTTTTTTTTTTTTTTTTACATTTTAACAAGTTCATTAATATAACTCTTATGTTACATGAGGGACAACTATATGGCTATGTATATAGTATGTAAGGAGTAATGTACAGCGAGTCAATCTATTGTAAAATAAACCAACAGAGTGACACAGACGGGTCTTTAATCACCCTATCGTGGTTTACATTACAATAAAGACCTGCGCTCTCAACATTACACATCTACCCACTAAATCAATGAACATTGACAAAAACTGATTTAAAAGTGATTTTATTGATTTAACAATGCTTTCATGTCCACTTGTGATGCATGGCAAGTCAGCTATGGAGGATGACTGACTGGTCACGTGACTTCCTTGGCAACGCATCAGCCATTTTTTGTGTGCAAACATGCTGCACTGCGAGAATTGTCAGGAGCCAACCTATTCTGATACAACATTTCCGACTCCTGCAGACTTCATAAATAAAATAAAAATAAAGGATAGACCAACTGAGACTGAGATAAACCACTTGTGACTCCTGGTGGAAAGCATTGGGGGATTTTTCCCCCCCTTTCAGAACGACAGCCAGGTTTCCGCGTAACTGACGTATAGCAACCTAACGATTTGCACCTTATGGCTCTGGTAAACTGTCAATGTACTCGTAGGACATCTCAGATACTCAGTTGAGATATACGACTGCAAAATCTCAAAGCTGGCTGAAATGACAACCTTTTATTTGCAGTCTAACCAACAGGGCGTCAGTTTACCACTCATCTCGATTATGTAGATTCAGCAGGTCGTCAGTTTTTTTTCCATGTCCATTAGGTGACGTGGAGAATAGAATAGCAGCTACATAGATAATGGGTTAAAACACCGGCTACATTCTTAAAACTTGTCTAATTTCTCAAGTTCGGGCATCATGTATTAACAGCACGAAAACCCCAAAAATCGGCAGTAAAAATCTCCAAACTCCCAAAAATATCAACTTATTACTAGTATTATATAACTAGTAACAACTCAAAACACTCCCCCTACTCTCTCTAGAAATAAACTCTGAATTTGGATATCCTTGTTTTCATTTTTTGTCATACCTGGATTAGTAGGTATGGGACTCACCACGGTTCTGTGAACAGCTGTTACCATATTATTAAATCCAGTAAAAAAAAAAAGTTAACACGAGTTAAAATCGTGTGGAGAACCGTACAGCACTGACGTACATTCAATTTCAGTATATACACTTCATGGGTTCTATGCAATCTGATTGGCTCTCAGGACGACAGATCATTCAAGAGATTCTCTCTTCGGATTGGTGAAAAGTCATGAAATAATTTGTGGCATTGCATAACCGCCATGGGATTACCAATCTGATGCATCCTTGGTATCAGATAAGAGACTGTGCGACATAACGTGATCGCCTAATCTGAAAATATATTTAATAAAACACTAGAATTGCGCTTGTGACATGGAAAATTACTTTTCTCCTAGGGTGTTCACTGCCTTGGCCGAACAACCCCTGGAATAAATTCCCCTTTATTATACCTCGCCTCAATCAATCAATAATTTAATCTTAGCCACCTTGCCAAAGAACGCTTGCATTTAAAAACCAAGACAAGAACTAAAGGTTCACATTGGTCACTGATTCTGAAATCCTAGAAGTTTAAAATAATCCCAAAAAATAAAATACATAATACAGCCTTCCCCTTTTTCCCTAAGAAAAATAAATAAATAAATCCGCCCAGCCTTTGCACTTGAGCGCATGCGCCCGGCGGCTGCTTTTTTTAACGCTCCCATGTAGTGATTACTAAAACATGTACCCCCTCAGGCTCAGTGGATATCACTGAATATCACTCCACACAATATTCATGTCACCTTCACCACACTGTTATATACTGACACTGGAACTACGTTTCAAAAAATACCCAATATCGTGTCTCAATATTCTTATTTCTACCTATAAGCAACTTGGTGCTAAAAACGTGCTAGCACTTTAAAAAGAAGCGTGACGTCATCAAACTAAAATACCACAAAATTAATACAATATTCCAGCTAAATACCCATTTAACCTAAACATTAACTAAACTGGACTCTAACGAGTACACAAAGCCTACAAAAATTTGCAGAATACGCCGATTACTTCATAAAAAATGCAAAAATAAGATAGATATGATGGGCGCCATCCTAAATTAGTGTGCATTACAAGTATAGTGCACTAGACTGCGCGAGGAACACAGCAGCGTCACTGCCTACGTAGTGCACGTGGGTATTCAACGAGGTAGTGGTTGAAACAGTCCACTGGGGTAAAAACCACCAGTTCGTCTGCAATTCTCGGGCTTTTTGGCTACAACTCCTTCAATAAGTATCCTAAATTCAAACCAACAAAGTCATTAAAAAAAACTTTTTTCCAGTTAGTTTTATTGCTTGCTATGTAGCAAGAAGCTAAACCAATGAGGACGCCACAAACGCAAACCGCCAATTAAAACACACAGACGCTATTTAAACACCACCGTTTAACCTCTCATGGACTTTTCTAACAAGAAACCAACTTCCCTTCTCGTTTCTTACCTTTTTATTAAAAGCAAAGCGTCCTTCTTTACGTTCTTAATGTAGGTTCAAAAAAAAAAAGCCCAAAAGAAGGATTCCCACTGAAAGCAGTGGCGCGAAAAAGCGACGAGCCTAAATAAACTGGCATGTTAATTAGCCAATCAAGAGACAAACGACTGCGCCAATTCGCTAATCAGAACATAACAACAGAGTTCTTCCATGTCGTGATTGGCACTGTAATTAAAAAGTGGGCGGGACGAATGGTCAGTCTTAATTATCCTGCCTCAGGTGTTTGGAGTCGAATCCTACATTGAATCCTAAGTCTTTATTGGATAGAAAATAAAACATTTTTGTTTAATAAATTGAATTATTAATAATAATAAGACCATGTATTGGGGTAAAATGCTTAATCTTGCGTTCATGTGACCTGAAATTGCATTTTCTTTCTCTTTTTAATTAATGACTGTATGCTGTAAATTAATGTAGCTTGTTGAATCCTAAATGGATCACAAACATTTGCCATGAGTGAAATAATGAGTAAAAATTAATCCAGTGGCCACAAAGTGCATACTGGTGTTAAATAATAAAAATAATAATAAATATTATTGTCCCTGACTGTACCATTATCATACAGGTTTATTAGAAAAGCATAGTGCTGTTTAAACCTGTCTAATAAAGTAAGTTTTTTTCCCCAGTACAATACAGTATATTCAACTTCTATTCTATTTGAAGCATCAAGCACAGATGCAACCTGAACACTCCAAAGAATACAACCATTGTTGGACTTAAAGATGAAGATTGATATGATAGATTATGGTTTAGAAGCCAATACAAATAGATCAGTAAATGCTATTGAACACCTATCATATTTTCTAAGGAAACTTGCAGGCTAATGTTTATTTTATTGAATAACGTTATTGCAATGAAATGGAGGTGACCCCTGGGTTGAGCTGCTTTTTAACTAACAGTCCAATATATTATTTAAAATTTGCACGTGTTGTGGTTCAGGGGATCTTATCATATCTTGTTGTATTCTGACTCATCTCAATGCCATTATATTTTCATTTTATTGAAAAAGTAGTGTTAACATTAATTAAAGGGATTAAAAATATTAGTGATATAAATATTTTTTTCATAGTTAGAAAAAAACCATAAAAGGAAAATGCATTAAAATTGTAGCAATAAATATTATTATTATTATTAGGATCAGTTGTATTATAAGGTTGTATGTTAGGGATATTAGAAATGGATATTGCATACTGCATGCATGCTTTTCACACGATGCACGCGCCTCTCAGCATGCAAAATCAGCACAGCAATACCACACACACACACACACACACACACACACACACACACCTCTACCATCTCAGGTCACAATTAAAGAAATGCATGAGTATTTTTTTGGAATCAAAATTAAATAATCAGAGCTTACCGTGTGTATAAAGGCAAAGTTAGACGAGATGTCCAGAGAAATTTTATAAAGCCAATAATAAATAGAAAGCCACCGAGCTCGCGCTACACTGACCACAACCACCAATCCGCTTTCTCTTTATCTGCAACTCGGCAGCATGAAATACATAAATAAATAATAAACAATAAATAATAATAATAACAAATAAGAAGAACCAAGGCTCAAAATGATTCAAATGAAGTGTTTATTAAACATAAAAAGGGACAGCAATAAAGGACAGCGCAAAGCAGGGGAAGGGGGGAAAAGAAGCAGAAGGGGGAAAAGCAAGAGAAAAAACACAGAAGGATGGAGAGATGGATGGATGGAGGGATTAAAAAAAGGAGGCTGCGTGCTGCTGCTCTGCACCGAAGCGCCACATCGCTGGAGAAAGTCAAACATGCGGAGGAGAGAGAGAGCTCGCGCGGCCATTTATACTACACACACATATACACACACGCACGCACGCACACACACATACGCACCTAAGAACCCTCCTCTACCATGATGTTTTCAAGCAACACAATACGATTGGCTGTTGCGTCCCTTTCTCGCGCCATAGTCCCGCCCATACTAAAATGCTATTGGTTCCCGGACATGTCAATCGTCGCACTAGAGCTGGCGCCACCCTGCGGATCAAAAATAATGAATGAGACAAAAATCACAAGGACGCAACAAGGCGAGGTGTGTACAAAATTGCCAGCCATTTCTTTTCTTTTTTCTTTTCACGTACACATAACATATCATGCATGCAAATACTCTTTCAACATTTACTGTCCATGAGCAGATTGCATTATGGGTTTTCAGTTCCTGAGCCATTAAAAGGTTGCTCATTTTCATTCATTCGGTCCTACTAAGGTCACACGGACGCTGACGCCTATCTCAGCCTACTCTGGGAGAAAGCGGGGTACACCCTGAACAGCTTGCCAATCCACCGCAGGGCCAACAGACACACACACAGCCATTCACACTCACACCTAGGGGCAATTCAGAACAGCCATTTAGCCTAATGTGCATATCTTTGGATTGTTGGAGGAAAGCGGAGTACCCAGAGGAAACCCATACATGCATGAAGAGAACATGCAAACTCTACAATTAAACACATTCGCTGAGGTCAGGACTCGAACCCAGTACCTTCTTGCTGTGAGGCGGACGTGCAAACCACTACGCCACCGTGCCAGTCCATCATTTTAAATTTTATGGCAAACTTACAGTACATCTACAAATACTGTAGTACCAATGGTAAAAATAAACAAAAATAAAAAATGATCTTGTTTTTGGGCCTCAGGATGATTAATGAAATAATTTATCATAAGTCACCCCGCCCAAAGCATTGACTTCACTTCCGGGGGGAAATCAACTGCTAATCCCCACAGTTCAGCCTCCACTAACAATCCATGAGATAAAATCACCAGTTTTGTGCTTTTTATGGTCATTTATTTTAAAATGAGCATCTGCATCGCTTAAATTAATTACATACGCACAAATTACAACACCCAGTTAGCCTAATGTGCACATTTTTGGACTGTTGAAGGAAACCAGAGTACTCGGAGGAACCCCCACGCAGGCATGTGAAGAACATGCAAAGTCCACACAGAAATGCCATTACCAAGCCTGGGACTCAAACCCAAGCCCTTCTTGCTGTGAGGCAGATGTGCTAACTGCTAACCACTGTGCTGCCCATCTTAATATTCAGTGTACACAAAATCAAAAAGGTAAAATCTAACATCAAACTTTTGGTACATATATTGTGGCCTGAAGATAGTTGGTAAGATAGAAATACATGGGTTAAATGTTCCCAGATCTGCTTTTTAATCAACAACCAAAACATCAGCATTTAGAGATATCAGAGATAGCAGAGGCTTCTATGGCATTAGCATAAGGACATTCCTCTTGCAGCCACATTTCTGAATATTATCCTACAGCTGATTTTAACAGTATACAAACACCACCACTTTGTCCTCCACTAAACTCCTGTTTCAGCGAGCAAGGATGGGGCAAGACGGCGCCGTGACTGGAGGAATCAAGTGAGCATGAGCAGACGTCAAGAGCACTGGCTACCCAGAAAACATCACAATCGGATTATGTTTCTTTTTCAAGAGGAAAACACTTGGTAAGCATGTCTTCTGAGCCAATCTCATAGACATGACCTAACTTAATCTAAGTAGGTCTGAGTAGGAACTGGAAAGGCTCCAGATTCCACTGAAATCAGTGGTGCATCCAGATATTTACACCTGGTATAACAATGACTGGCTTGTACTGTAAGTCTGTAAAATGTAAAAGTTTTTTATATTTACAGAATACAAACACCATAATTTTTATTGCATCCACTTTTTCAACCTTGTACAGGTAGATGGAAAAGTTTCTTGATGGTCTTCCTGGTCTTTAGTAGGCGTTCCACAGTAAACCAGGTTGTTAAAACCTGACTTTAAAATCTATTCAGAAATCAGCGGAATGGTGGCGTAGTGGTAAGCACGTCCAGCTCACAGCAACAAGGTCCTGGGTTTGACTCCTGAGCGTGGCGAGGGAATTTCTGTGTGTTTTTTGCATGCTCTCCCTGTGCTTGCATGGGTTTCATCTGGGTACTCCAGTTTCCTCTGACAGCCTAAAGACATGCACATTGGGCTAATTGGCTGTTCCAAATTGCCCCAGCTGTGAGTGTGAATGACTGCGATGGAATGGCAAACTGTTCAGGGTGTACCCTGCCTTCATCCAGGGTTCCGGAGATAGGCTCCAGCCTCCCTGTGACCCTAATAGGAGTAAGTGGTACAGAAATTTAATGATGAATGACGCAGAATGGGTTCTGGCCAGAAATACAAAAAATTGCCATGTTTCCAGTGTGTGAATGACGGCATACTGTCATTCCACCATCAACTGTGGGACGCTAATCAATCAGGAGTGTTCTTTAGCCTTTGTATGTAGAAGATAGCACTTTACTCAGAGTGTGTTAGGATGCCTTATGGTTGGTGTTTCCTTCATTTGCTGTTGGAATTATGGTAAATACGAGTTGCTGACTTGGAAAATGCACAAGAACACCCCCTTAAGTTGCAATGCTGAGTGGGAAATTTGGGCATAGTTTTGATACCCTTCAAGATCCCCTCAAGTTGGGGTGACCTTTTTATGTCCTGTGTAAGTTTTTATTATTAACAGTGCAACTATTGTTAGCTGTTGATTGTGTACATTTTAGTGATGATGAGGATGAGGAGGATGATAATTATGATGATGATGATGATGATGATGATGACACACTTCTGACACCTGAATGGAGTGTGTGTTGAAAGCAGTAATGGAAGAAACCAAACTTCCCCAAAGACTTTTATGAGTTTATTATTACAGTAGGCAGAAATGAATACTTTGCCATGACTGCAGTGGAAACTTTTCAGCTGAAGCTAATGGAAATTTTCATTTAGCAGCAGACACTTATTTCAATACATATATTTTGTACTGACATTTACTCTCTATATAGTGAAGTGTAAGTCGACTGTCAAAGAGAATGTGAAAATGTGCTTTTTGTAAGATTCAGTGTGTACCTGCAGTACAAGTGTCTATTTCTATCTTTTGTTTAATTGGAATTGTTAAAAATATCATTCATTCATTTGCCAAACCCCTGAATCCTACTAGGATAGTAGGGCGGTCCTCTCAGCCCTCTCTAGATGAAGGCAGGGTACACCTTGAACTGCTCACCAGACCATCCCAGGGCCAATACACACAACTATTTACTCTCCCTCTCACACCTAGGGGCAATCTGGAACAGCCAATTAACCTGAGATGCATGTCTTTGGACTCTGGGAGGAAACCCATGCAAACTCCACACTGAAATGCCCTCGATGAGTCCGCGACTCTACTCAGAACCTTCTTGCTGTGAGGCAGACGTGCTAACCAGTTTGCCACTGTCCCGCCCTGAAAATATAATTACACTCGAGTACACCTCTTGTCAGTCATTATGTGTACGTTACTCTACAGGTTACCACCCAGTTAGGACATCCTCGGGTATTTTCAGCGGTTTCGACTATTTGATTAGATAACCTTGGGTGCTTAAACCACCATTTTGGTGTAGTGCAATGCATTACCAAGTTCTTTTGGCTTCCTTTGTACAAATATAGACATTTGGCATTAAAGAAAACATTTCAAGTCAAAAAGGAATCATGTTGTTTAAGGTACCTTAAAATAGTTTATAAACAACAGTGATCCCGATAAGAAATATGGCGGCTGTTTGGGAAACCCTTGATGATAGCAAAAACTGCCAAAAATAGCTTTGGGAGTAGTGGAAACTGCTTGAAACAGCCGAGGAAATAACGGAAACTTGTGGAAATAGCTAAGGTACTTCCAAATGCCCCTATTCCTGATATAATACCGGCTCCAATGTACCCATGATGCAATACTCAACATGGCATAGGCTCCACCTGAGGCATATTTATTGAGGGGGTAGCCGTGGCCTAATGGTTATAGAAACGGTTTTGGTTGGTGGTTTGATTCCTGGACCAGCAGAAAAAAATGTGTGGTGGTGGTGGTGGTGGTGGGGAAACTTCCTCCCCTTCCTCCACCTTCACCTTCACTGCTGAAGTGCCCTTGAGCAAGGCACCTAACCCCCAACTGTTCTCCAGGCACTAGAATGTGGCAGCCCACTACTCCAAGTGTATGCTCATTGTTTACTCACATGTCATTTTCTGAACCGCTTAATCCTAATTAGGGTCGCAGGGAGGCTGACGCCCATCTCAGCCGACTCTAGGCGAGGGCGGGGTACACCCTGGACAGCTCGCCAGGCCATCGCAGGGCCTGTTTACTCACATTGGGTTGGTTAAATGCAGAAGTTAAATTTCCCTTGCGGGACAAGAAAATACGAAAACAAAAATGAAAATATTTGGACAGAAATCACTGAGAGTTTCCTGAGTAGCTACCAATCCTGGTGAAGAGCTTCATGAAAATAGGTGGTACAAGAAAGCAAAGCAATTAGCCAGGCTTACTAGGAAACTTACGAGGAGTCCTTAAGTTTTTTCTGTGACCAATCAGAATCAAGAATTTAAGGGTGCCAAGGTAGGATGGCGCACTTGATATGATAAAAAAAAAAAAAAAAATCAGCCATATGTCTTTACTGTCCTTTCTGCTTCATTAAACGCTATATAAATTTTTCCAGTCCATTGAGACCAAACTGTATTTATATGTTTCATGGTGAATCATTACCAGGAAATCAGTGAGATGGCTTTCAAGGGACTTGTTACTGTAAAGGCAATATCAGATGCAATAGATAGAGTTTCAAAGGACATGTTACAGAGGACACCACACACACACACACACTCACACACACACACACACACACAATCACTCACTCACACACACACACACACACACACACTCACACTCACACACACACACACACACACACACACACACACACACACAC
>JAOUQZ010000032.1:2963142-2980786 GCA_028564935.1 Neosilurus hyrtlii
GATTGAAAGATGATCTTCCATTTCCCCCCAATCAAAGGATCATAATATGAGATCCTGTATCAGCACACACACACACATACACACACACACACACGGCTGTGGAGATATTACTAATGTATTCTCAACCATCTTCCTGTAAAATGGGATTCAAATGGCTGCCTGCTGCATTAATATTAATCCCACTAGAGACGTTGGAGCATAAAGAGCCAAGCATGTATTCATCCAATAGTAATGATGTAGGATCAGTTCCATTTGGTGAATATTACTACTACTGTCTACTTACAATCCCTTACCAGTCACCACAAATTTACTAATGACTGATTGGCCAAGCGGTGTTGATTTATTGTTTAATTTTTTAATACTCTGATGAATGAATGAATGGATGAATGTTTCTAAAGCAACAGCTGATATAGAAGGGGCCTAGGGTTGATAATGAATAACATGATATTTTACACCAACACCAACATCAACAATACCAAAAATATAATGATTGATATCAGGAAGTTTTTAAAGCGACATAGTGGCGTAGTGGTTAGCACATCCACCTCACAGCAAGAAGGTCCTGGGTTCAATATCTGTGTGGAGCTCTCATGTTCTCCCCATGCTTGGATACTCTGATTTCCTCCAACAGTCGAAAGACATGCACATTAGGTTAACTGACTGTCCCAAATTGCCCCTAGATGTGTGTGTGAATGATTTTGTGTGTGTGGCTCTGTGATGGTCTGGCGAGCTGTTCAGTGTGTTCTCCCTGTGCAAACTCTACTTAGACACTTCCGAATCCGAAACTCAAACCCAGATCATGTTAACCACTATGCCACCATGCTGCCCATAATCATAAATTATTATTATTATTATTATCATTATTATTATTATTATCCCTCACCTACAGTCATAAGCTTTGGGCAGTGACCAAAGAACAAGATCGCGAATACAAGCGGATGAAATGAGCTTCCTTCGCTGGGTGGTGGGCCTCTCGTTGAGCGATATGGTGAGAAGCTCAGCCATCCAGGAGGAGCTCGGAGTAGAACCACTGCTCCTCCGCGTTGAGAGGAGCCAGTAGAGGTGGCTCAGGCATCTGATTAGAATGCCTCCCGAATGCCTCCCTGGTGTGGTGTTTCGGGCATGTTCAACCGGGTAGAGACTTTGAGCTCGACCCAGTACACGCTGGAAGGACTATATCCCTTGGCTGGTCTGGAAACGCCTCGGTGTCCCCCGGAAGAGCTGGAATAAGGGGTTGGGGAGAGGGATGTCGTGACCTCACTGCTTAGGCTGCTGCCCCACAACTCGACCCCGGATTAAGTGGAAGAAGATGATGATGATGATTGGGATTACTATTATTATTGTTATTATTATTATTATTATTATTATTATTATTATTATTATTAAAAAAATCCTCTATGCAGTGGGAACTCTAACTTTAGGTCATATTGGGCATATCACAACATCCCACTAGCCTCCATGTCAAGTCAAAACATGTAAATTTAATTGAATAACTGATTCCTTTGGAAGAATCAAACCACCAAAGTGACTAATAGCACCCATTACTATGAACGCCAGCCTGCCCATGGAAAGCTTTTAGACACCAGACGCAATTTCGATGTTTAAAAGAAATGATTTTGTTCACATGCAAGACAGCCAGCCATATGCAAACCAGCCGCAATCTGCAGAGTTAAAGTGCTTAATGTGGTCAGAGCAACTTAATTTGACCTCTGATAGGTTTCAGAGGCTTACTGCCACATAGTGATAAATCGTCCTGACTGCCATGACCGCAGAGTCCACATCTCTGACACACCAGAATAATTTTCAGTTATCAGACAGTCTGATTTGTCCTCCATCACTCTCACTCTGAATAAAGCACAGATGATGACTTTAGTATGCATAGCGGTGGAACAGCAAGCGAGCGATCAGACATTTATGGGTTCCAATAAAGCAACAGACATTGCTGTGTTCTTTAATAAGACACTTAAAGAGCAACAGTATCATATTAGTTATACCATGTTAATTCATTTATTAATTCACAGGGAGGCTAGATCCTAACATTGCCAACTCTGGGCAAAGGCAGGGGCCTGCCACCACACACACACATACACACACACACAACCATTTACACTCACACTCACACCTATGGACACTTTGGAACAGCCAATTAGTCTAATGTGCATGTCTTTGGACTGGTGGAGGAAACCAAAGTACCCAGAAGAAACCCATGTAAGCACCGAGATAACATTCAAACTCCACACAAACACCATCGCTGTGCCCGAGACTCAAACGCAGGACCTTTGTGCTGTAAGACGGGCGTGCTATCCACGACACCACCACCGTGCTGCCCTATGCTTCATGTGGCATCGGTGGAGTAAACGAAAGTATCCTTTAAGAACATACAAACTCCACAAGGAAATGCCATGCTGAGGCAGAAACTCAAACCTAGGACCTTCTTGCTGTAAGGCAGATCTGCTAACCACTACACCACCCTGCTTTCTGTTATTAAAAACAGTAACTCTCACTCATTTGTAGACCCGCTTATCCTACTTGGGAGGCTGGAGCCTATCCTCGCTGACACTGGGTGAAGACAGGGTACAGGTTATTATAACAGTGAGTATTGCAACATAGCGTTTTATGATGATGATGATTACTACTACTACTATTACTGTTATATTTTGTTAGGAATGGCAGTTGTGACATTCATGACTTCAATATACTTTGTTTCAGTTTTCAGGGTAAACAATTAAAAGAAAATTAAATAAACCCCGATCCTGGCTGAAGGGCGTCTTGAATTCGATGCATTATTCTTTCATTTCTCGTCATAAAATATTCAGACTCACTTGACCTTCAGTGAAGAGACAGAGTGGCGAGTTATTGCCGTGTTTATACGACTTTCCATCCTCTGTATGAGACAGGCATATAAAACTATTTAATTACACAATTAAGTGTGTGAAGTGTGTGTGCAGTGTGTGAGCCTGCTTCGGGAAGGTGATTCAAGGTAGCAGAAAAGAAGGATTTCAATCACATGATGGAGAACATACACACACACACACACTCACACACACGCACACACACAGTGTTGTGAGATTTTGTACTATGTAGGCTACTGTATACATGAATTTGGTGAAATGACACAAAAAATTTAAATAAATGTAATAAATTCATTCGTTTGCTAAACCACTTAATTCTTAAGACTAGGGTCACGGGGAGACTGGAGCCTATCTCGTCCGACACTGGGCGAAAGCGGGGTACATCATGAACAGCTCACCAGACAACCGCAGGGCCAAAACATACACTCACAACCATTCTCACTCATATCTACACCCAGCGGCAATTTACAACCCACATTCTTGGTTCCCCAAAACAAGTTTAGAATTGAGCATTAATTATTTGTGAGAAAGCGTATTTGCCTAATCAGCAGCAGTGGGGTTTAAGGAATGAGCGTGAGTGGCAAATGCCAATAACCTTTGGGCTGTGTATGGATCTAACAGCCAATACAGCAGGACAGATGTGTCATGGTGTGTCAGCTCTTGACGTGGACGACAAGTACGGTTTGTCAATGAAGTGGAAAAGTACCATTATCCCTGGAGTTTAGCTTCTCTGTTTCTGTACCTCTCTATAATCCTCGGTACCATAAACTGCTAGCATGATATACAGTGGGGATAATTAATGAAATCAATCAACCTCATCATCATCACCATCATCATTTTCCACTTGGTACAGTGTCGGGTCGAGGAGGCAGCAACCTAAACGTTTAGGTCCAGACATTCCTCTCCCCAGCCAGTTCCTCCAGCTCTTCCGGGGGACACCAAGACATTCCCAGGCCAGCCGAGAGACATAATCCCTCCAGCGTGTTCTGGGTCGACCCTTGGGTGTCTTCCTGGTTGAACATGCCCAAAACACCACACCAGGGAGGTGCTCAACCTCCAAGAGTCATTCAACCTCCTTAGATATATTCATATTTTGTTGCATGGCAGCCTGGAATAAAGACCCACACATACCCACAGAGACCTCACAGCAAGAAGGTTCTGGGCATTTTTGTGTGGAGTGCAAGACATGCACATTTGACTTTTCCAAATTGTCCCTTGGTATGAGTGTGAGTGGTTGCAGGTGTGTGTTGGCCTGCAATGGTCTGGCGAGCTGTTCATTGTGTATCCCACCTTCAACGAGTGTCAGCTGAGATAGGCATTAGACTCCCCAAGACCCTAGATGATTGTCTCTTGGGATGCTTCTTGACAAACTTTCCAGTGTTTGCCCACTCTTCTTTACAGAACTGTTCAAGCTCAGTTAAATTGGATGGTGACTGTTGGCGAACTGCAATCTTTAATCATTCCACAGATTTTCCAATGCAGTGAGTATAAAGAAAACTAAATCTCTTTGAATTTGTAGGCTTTAAACTCTGTCTCTATTCATGGTGAAGTGTATTCATGTAAAAGTGTGCATTAGGAGTTCACAGTCCACCACTGTGCAATCCAAACACTTACAGAGAGCTTTTCACTCGACAGTATTATTTAAAAACGCAGGGTGTCGAACAAAAGCAATTTAGCAGAGTGGAGGCTCGCTAAGGGTATTGCCGCAAATGCTTTTGGAAGTTCGCCAGTGTAATTGTCCATGTTTGACGTTGTAGCCTTGACACACTCACCCCAGTCAGATTAAACCTTGGGGAGTATTACAGTAACGATAACCCACATTTCTGTTAAATTACTTCCTAATTTTTTCCTTCTCCACATTGTGCTTCAAAGTGAAATGTCAAGCATTAGTGAGGCTAATTCCCTTTAAAGCTGTTTTTCATCTCACCAGTGACCGCTGGACGGGATCAAAGGGTGATCTGATAGAAACTAAGTCAAAACGTGTCAAGCTTTCAAAGTTGAATCAAACTTCTTCACCTGGACTCGGATCATTTCCATGCTGATGGCTGGCAAACAGATGCTTGAAGTCAAACATTAAAGGTGAAAGTAGGGAGCAGCAAAACCGATGGGATGCCACTGATTAAGATTCAAGACGGGCGTAACCTTCAACGCTTTCCACTCCGCCTCCTTCTCCCTCGAGTGGCAAATTAAATGAGAGTGACACGCCGAGGGAGACTAGCTCAATACCGATGATTTATCTACTTAGACAAATGAAATCACGGTCAGCGATTCCTCCCCTGACAAGGAAACCCGAGTCGCGTCTCAAAGTGTCTGACGGAAAACTTAAGGGATAAATCTAATTTGTATTGGACTCGGCTTTTGGCAAGTCTGGCTTTTTGGGGAGCCAAGGACGTTTGAGGGAGACAGAGGAAAAAGATTAAGTGAGACAATCTACTTTGGTCCAAATGCACAGTTCAACAAATAGATACACACTATGGCCAAAAGTATGGGGACACCCAACCATCACTCTATATGGCACATCCCTAAAATTGTGCCGCAAAGTTTAGAGTAGGATGGCATGGTCATGTAGTGGTTTGCATGGTTTTCCTCCACAATTGGGTGTAAATGTAAGTGTGACAGTTTGTCTTTGAATAAAGACACCTCTCATCCGAAATCACCTGAGAGTCTCTGACGGGTAAGCGGTATAGGTAATGAATGGATATACTGAAATTTCATGTTTCCTGAAAGTCACCTTTGATTTACAGCAGTTCTTTTCCTGTACCTGTGACTTTCATACAGTACTGCTTAAATATTACATACCAATCATACAAAGAAAAATTATAATTTTAATAATTAGGTTTCCAGTATATGGAGCATCAGCAAAACATGTCCCAATAAATTAGTTGCTGCTCAAGAAGTAGCACATCAGCATTTTTATGAATTACTCAAGTATAATATTTCAAATTTATTTAAATAATCTGTCCCTGACACCATAATACAGTAAACACTGTCTAAGTCAATATGGGAGTTGATTTCAGCAACTCGTCTCTGCAGAAATGGCCTTCTGCTAAATATTCATTTTGATGTCACTTTTCTGGTTCATGTGTCTAAGGATTAGTCTTAAAACCCTGAGGTGGGATGACTGTCACCCCTGATCAGGCTCAATATTTTCATGTAAACACTCCTGTCACCTGCTTCAGAATATTGCAAACACATCAAGTAAAACTCCAGCTGAATGAAAATCCTTGACTATTTTCAGGAGCGTGAAATACCCAAACATAAAAATACTCGAGCGTCCTTGTTTTTCCTGGTACACATAGGCTAAGGATTTGCTAGAAATGAAGAGCAAAGGAATATCATGATTATCAGTCAAATTAGTAACCGAGTTTATTCATTGTTGTCTTTCAGAATAAAATTCTAGACAGTTTTAAATATTTAAATATGATATTTCCATATGAAATACAGGATGTGCTCAAATAAAGGATGGTATACAGCTATGGTTTAATTAGGCACTGCCTAAAGGTGGAACACCCGATAGATATCTCTATTGATAGGCTTTTAATCATTGTCAGTCCTGACAGAAGTAAATAAATAAAGTGTCCTGACTGTGGTCTGAAGCGAAAGCAGGAAAGGTTAACACTGGGTCTTCATTTCACTGCCTTTTTCTTGCTGATTTTTGCTTCATTTGTATAACCTGTTATGTTAGATTAATTATCCATTCAGCAAGTTCATGTTCTGTGTTTTTGTTGTTTGGTGTTTTGCTCAACAAAGACGTTTGTGCTCTGTGAGTACTTCTACTTTATTTTGTATATGTCTGAGTGGTGGTGTATGAGCCTCTTTTTGGGTTGGTTTTGTTAATAATAAATCTGTTGTTATTTTGGGTTTATTGGTGATGCAGCAGCATTATTGGGTTTCCTTTGTGGGCATGGACACGGGACAACCATTCAAGTCATCTGCCATGCTGATGGGGCTCCACTCAGGAGCAGCACTAAAATCACCACTTAACCTTATCATTCTTTCTGTTACAAAAATAACACAATTGTGAAAAAGCTTATGAGCCGACCAGTGAAAACATCATATTTTTCAAACACACTTCATGTAGCTTTTAATGCAATTTTCAGAATTTTTGTTTGATTTGGAATAAATAATAAATAATACAAAAAAGTTTCTATATTGAGTTGGTTTACAAATACTAAAGAAGAGTAAAAGCAAACTGTACAAAGTTTATGATCCAAACATCACCACTATTTTAACCCTCTTGTTAAGTCACCTCATCATTTTTCCTTGAGTAAATCTTTGTCATTATTGTCTTCGAGGCAGATCCTTCATTTTTATTAGCTTACATATGAATATTTGCTCGCCTGTTATTGATCTGTAAGCGAATTCCTTTCTGGAGTCCGCAGGGAAGGTCAAGGACTCTCGGATAAGCTCGAACATGATACGAAGTCAATATAAATCGTTTCATCCAGTTCATCTTTCAGTACAATGGGGTGCTCAAAATGAATAGACTCCTATTATTCTCCTATATTAGGAGTAGAGAAATAGAACCATGCCCATTTCTGTAATTATGTCGGTGCTGTTTTAAAAAATGAATTGCTCTTTGTGTCTTCTAGTTAATGGAAGTATAGTTCAACATTGTGGACAAAAGAAAGAAACATCAACAAAAAGCATCTAAAAATGCTTACAGATATCACTACATTATGGAAACCTCACAGTCCCGCCTTAAAGGCACAAGGCTGAAAAGGACATACTAAAAAAATCTTCATGGTAAAGCATTCATCCATTCATTTGCCGAAATGCCTAATCCTACTAGGATCACAGGGAGGGTGAAAACTACCTCAGTCGACTTTATGCGAATTCCAGTCTATTGGAGGGTCAACACTCAAAACTATTCACAATCACACCTAGGGGCAATCTGAACAAGCCAATTACCCTAATGTGCATGTTTTGGGACTGTAGGATAAAAAAGAGTACCTTTAGGAATCCCACGCAAGCACTTTCATGCTGTGAGGTGGACGTGCTAATCACTACGACACTGTACCGCCCATGGTGGAACATGCAGGGTGATATATAGTAACACCCTCACCAGGTGCCATTAAGGATGTTACTGTATACTACATGGGAACAGCACAAACTGACTGGATTTTGATCTGGAGGATAATAGACATTATTCTGAGTGGATAATTGCAGACCAGCACTCACATTTCACCACATTTACTAAAAATGCCTTATCTATAAAGAAAGCTAAGAAATACGGCCTTTGCAATTTTAAAGGTAACATAAGCACTTTATTCAAAAAGTTTCAATAGGAACTCTTTATGTTTCTGTGTAGTATTTACTGAAACTTAAAATTAGTTTCAAAATTCACTATTACAAAGTATGCTCAGACTACTAGCAAACATTTGTACCTGCCACCACACTATCATGCTTAAAATATGTATAAAAAGCTATACAAATCATGTCATCATTGGTAAAGAACTGTTAATTACATTCATTGCTCTAAAGGCATAAAAACACCCTGGGCCATAAAGGAGGGATACTCTTATTACCAATGTATCAGATTTTCTCCGAATGATGACAGGTACTTAGTGTCCCAAATGACAAAAAAGAAAGACTGAAAGAAAGAAAAACTCCAGAAAAAGCTTTACTGCCTTAAAGGCACACTACATTTCTGCCTTAATAAGATGGTTCACATGTGCTGGCCGTATGGACACATTTAATCTACAATCATGGTAAAACACAGCAACATCCACAACTTTTGCAAATGCCCAATGATAAAGATTCCACAACCACAGGATATAAGGATATTCGCTCAAGTACCAGGAGTACAGAAAAACAAAGAGTGATTGATAAAACAGGAGACAAAAATTCCCTACTTAGAAATAATAATAATAATAATAATAATAATAATAATAATAATACTATAATTAAAGTATTTGTTGGCAATAATATATAAATTTTCAAACTTTCAAGAATTATGATTGAATTTTTTTCCTAATTAATTTGATTGAATATTTTTCTAATAAATTTGCTTGAGTTGTTTACATTCTTTATCATTTGTGAAAATTATCCTTAAAAAGTAATAAAACTATGCACCTCATCAGCTATCAGCTAATGGGCAACTTGCTTGTGTAATATCTGTTAATTACTGTATGTGCAATAACTGAGCGATATTATTATTGCCCTACAGGCCTAATAAAAAGGCCTAATGCAAGTTGGCCTAATAAAAAGGTTGATATACTTTGAATGCCCCAAAGAAGCTTACATTTAAATGGTTACCAGGTGAATATTTTTTCTTGCTCCAAAAGAGTAAAACTGCCCTAAAGGCTCACTCTATTTCCTCGACTATATTTGGTTAAAAAAATTAGCTGAATAATCAGAATTTAAATATTCAGTAAAAGAATAGCTGTTCTTTTGCAGCCTTCTAGGAGAAATGTTCCCAGAAAGCTGAATAAATACATTACTGCAAGAAGTAAATACAGTAAATTCCTCGTGTTTTGGCAAAACATTTCTTTAAAAAAATGTAATGGTGGAGCTTTACAATACTCATGAAAAAAGATAAGGATGGTTTATTTATTTCAAAAAATATATTCAAGTTGGGATGTTCTTTTATTACTTTAGCCAGACTTTTCTGATTGTCTCTATTTGCAGTAAGTGGGATTTTTTTTCTGCTTTAATATGTAAATTATGTTTATAGTGTGGCATTTTGTGCCTTTAAAACAGTCTGCAGTCTGGTTGGCTCTATGAATACAAATTTCTTTATTTGTCTTTTGAACACATCCAAAAAAAAACAAAAAACAAACAAACAACAACAACAAAAACCATCATAAAAACAAAAATCCTTCTCATTTTTTGTTATTCTCTCCCCTGCTGGGTTCAAATACTTTACTGATTTTTGTTACTTGTCTTCCTCTTTGTGTGTCAGAAGCCTTTTGGGGAGCATTTTCGAAAAACGAGGCAATTTGGACGTGAGATTTCGTTACTTTACGTCATTCCTTAGAGAGTCAGCCAAGAGAGAACAAACATGGAAACACTTTTAAAAGCAAACTCTCAAGCTGTGGCATGTGTGTGTGTGTGTGTGTGTGTGTGTGTGTGTGTGTGTTGCAGCCTTAAGCGAGAACTGTCTTACCCCAACACCTAGTTTCACACAAAGCCCACATCTTGAAGTGTTCTAAAGAGGATTATAAAAAGCCACTCAGACCATACTGGTTAATATGATGTTCAGGATAAGATCTATTTATGGATGTGCCCACGGGGATCCTTTGTGGGTTTTTTTAACCCCCAAGAGGATAACAGCAGAGTACTAGTGTCACTCTTAATGCCCTAAAGGCGCATAATTCTTACTGGAGTGATATTCAGTGGCCCTAAAGAATGCTACATCTTAATAGTATAGTGTTATTCTTACATCTGCAAAGAGATACCCATCTGAGTACTCTAACGGTATTAAAAAGGATCACACACTTTTACTGCCTTAAAGGAATAAGACTCTTACTGATTGTAAGAGGTGACATACATTTACTGCCTATATATTTATTTATATATGGGCTCCCGAGTGGCGCAACGACAAGGTGGGCGACTATCAACCAGGAGATCGCAAGTTCGAATCCGGGTTGATGCCACAACCATCCGTGACCGGGAGTCCATGGTAGCTAATTGGCTGAGCTCTCATGGGAGGGAGGGATGGCATACGCTCACTTCCCTGTCATTCACAGTGATCACCAGCCAGTTATGGGCATCTGTGAGCTCATTCGTACGAGGGGGCGGATATAGCTTTCAATACACATTTACGTATACGTATTTCCAAATACGCATGCGCAGCGGATATAGCTTTCAATACACATTTACGTATACGTATTTCCAAATACGCATGCGCAGCAGTTTGAAAAGAGGTAGTATAGCATGTCATGGAGGGGGTGTGTGCTTGCTTGCGCCGCTCCCTGGTCGGTGGTGGTCGTGTGATAGGGAAGGCAAAAAGTTGATGGGTGGGAACTGGAAACGACTAAATTAGGGAGAAAAATGAGGAAAAAAAATTACAAAAAACAAACAAAAAAAGACATATATATAACATAAATATATATATATTCCCTAAAGGGGAATTTTTTTTATTAAAACTTGACTTTCTGACCTTCCAAGGAAGAAAGACATTTAAAAAAAACATTACTTTTACAGTGCAAAAATTTACATTAAGGTTTATAATCCTGCCCTAAAGGAGTGATGCACTCATACTGCCATGAAGAAATAACACATTACCTTATGCAAAAATGTATTGTACTGTATTCACTGCTATACTTATGACCCCAGTGGAATGTTAAATAAACAAACAAACAAGCAAACAACTTTTAAGCCTTTTAACTGTCTTAAAGAAGAGTTTTAATGCCTCAAAGTCATTACACATTCACTAATGGTGTAAAACTCACTGGTCTAATTTGGTGATATACTGTATGTTTTACTTTAAAGTTTCATAACTGCCCTAAAGGGGCACTGTTTGCTTGGGAGAGCTGCTGATTTGTTGATGGTCTTTTCATCATGAATGAATAGGATGGATAGCTGGGATGATGGTTAAAAGTAAAGACTTCTCTATTAAAAAAAACCAAAAAGTTAAGTAGTGGAGTAATGCATGGATAGATCAAGAGAGGATGGATGGATTAATTGATGGGTGATGGGTGGATGGATTGGTTGACAGATGGACAAATAGATAGATCAAGAGAGGATGGATGGATTAATTGATGGGTGATGGGTGGATGGATTGGTTGACAGATGGACAAATAGATAGATCAACAGAGTATGAAAAGGTGGATAAATAAATGGATGGATTGATTAATGTGTGGGTGAAAGGATGTTTAAAAGGAGGATGGATATCTGTATTTAAAAAAACACCAACAAAGAGATAACTGGTGTGGTGATGCATGAACAGGTCAACAAAAGATGGATAGATGGATGGATGGATATAAAAACAAGTAAATAGCTGAGTGAATAGCATGGATCAATCTAATAAAAATCACAGAGAGGTGGAAAGATGGGTGTATGGGTGATTGGTTGGATGGAGTAAGGGATGAATAGATGGAAAGAGATGGAAGGATGAAATTAAAGACTAGAAAAATGCTAAAAAAAGGATTTTTCAGTCTTTTCAGCATCAGCTTCATTTTCATCACTGCAGTGCAAAATCAATTAACCACACTGACTGTGTCCTTAATAGCAGTGTGCAGTAATGATCTGGCAACCTACCAGCTCTGTCGCAGTGACTAATATGCTTTAGACATATTTATGAAATGATCCGTCATTAGCCCACATATCAAACCGATATAACTCACACGCTCGAACTGACTCCTGAAAATGAGAGCACAGCAAATTTACCATTTAAACCATCCAGCATGAGCCAATGGAAGGTGCTGAGGGGAAAATAAGGTATTGTATTTTATAAATTTTCAATCCAACTGCTGGTGCGGACTGTAACAGTCACACACTGGGGGTCTGGCTGTGCCTGGTATGCTCTTATTAATTGTTTTCAGCCTGTTGGATTGGATTTACCTTTAAAGGTATTTTTTTCTTGTTTTGTCACATTCATCAGTGCAAATCTACCTTAAAAGGAAGAAATCAACACTGTTCAAACTTACATTTAACTCTGTCAGATGGTGATGTTTCCACCAATGTTGGTTTGGTTAGTCTGTCTGAGAAAAAAAAAATAAATTATTTTTTAAATGATAAAAAAAATATTGTATTTGGATTAAATGTTTTTCTAGAGTAGGGTCTGGTACTCAATAATTCTTAAATAAAGGGATTCCAGCACTGAATGGAACTTATAAGCTATAAGATGAAACTGGACATTGGAACAAGACAAATTAAAAATAGACCCAAATCATCGTAAACTTTAGCAAACAACTTGTTTTTTGGGATAATAACAGCAAATTTAAATAAGCAGTTTAAAAAAGTACAAAATATTTTAAATACGCCTCATGTGTGGTGACACACACACACACACACACACACACACACATATATATATATATATATATATATATGTGTGTCTGTGTGTGTGTGTGTGTGTGTGTGTGTGTGTGTGTGTGTGTGTGTGTGTGTGTGTGTGTTTAAATCACCACATCAAGCAGATCAAAATTATTTTATGGTATCCCTGTGCCAAGTTCTGAAATCCTGTGGAGTTTAATGTTCTTATTGTGCTTTTCTGGGTTTTCCTTGGGGTACTTTTCCTCCTACAGTCCAAAGACATGCACATTAGGCTAATTGGCTTTTGCAAACTGTCCCTAGGTGTGAGTGTAATTGTTGTGTGTGCTGCCCTGCGCCAAACTGGCAAGCTGTTCATGGTGTATCTCACCTTTTCTCAGAGTCAGCTCCAGTACCTTCATGGGTGCTGAAATATTGAAAATAAACCTAACATACAGAATTTCTTACAGAACGGAAAACAAACTGGACATGTTTAAAACTCCACAACAAGCATCTATGATGACAGTTTGCACCGCAAAACAGGCGAGTTTTGTATGATGCACCTACAACTGTCCCACAACTGTCGTGGGAATTTGTCCTATTTTCTGTCGTGGTCCTGTTGGATACCTCACCCACTCATCTCACTTATTTGCTGAACCTTTTAATCCTTCTTGTAGGGTCGCTGTGCCTATATCATTGGACACTGGCCGAAGGTGAGGTGCACCCTGAAAATCTCACCAGAAATAGCAGGGCAACGCACACACAAAACCATTCACACTCACATCTATACCTACAGTGAATTTGAAACAGCCACTTAGCATAATGTGCATATCTTTGGGAGGAAACCCAAAAAGAAGTACCCAGAGGAAACCTACGCAAGCACTGGGAGAACAAGTAAACTGCTCACAAAAACACCTGAGCCCAGAAATCGAACCCAGGACCCTTCTGCTGTGAGGTGGACATTCTAATCACAACACCCCCGTGCTGCCAGTTGGGGTGGGGTTACAGGGATAAACCAATATTGACGGAAGTCATTTTATCAATTTATAAAGATGTCACCGTGTCGGAAACTAATTCTGAAATTCAGAACACCTCCCAACCAACTGTCTGAGAAGAGAGTGATGATTCGTAAATTCAGTAGCAACGTTAGCCTCGAAGCTTCAGAGCCAAATTGAACTCAAACTCTTGTTTGAGCCACTTTTTTTGTGAAGAGCGAAACAGTCATGCACATTTAAAACTAATCCATTCTTTTAAAGCCTGACGTTCAATTTTCTAAAAATGCTGAGTGTGTGAAGGGTTCTGCTGTGACGATGACACACACACACACACACACACACACACACACACACACACACACATACTGCTCGAAATGGATTAGATATAAAATACTGTGAGAAATTCTGTTTAAATGGAAATGAACCCCACAATGAATGTGTTCCACAACGCTCATATATTTACCAAAAAAACAAAAACAATTTTTTACTCTATATACATTAATGTTTAAGTGCCTGTTCCAGCGACCTCACCAAGGTGGTTCTGCAAGGTGGCTCTTTCCTCTAAATTAAATAAATAAATAAATAAATAGCTTGGCCATGTAATTAAAGACTGTTAGGATTGTAATAGGAAGCTGATGGATAATCTGACTAAATTATTGCATCCCAGATGTTCTGTTCAATACTCATTCCATATTAATTGGTATTTACTTCAGATTAATAATTGCGATAGAGCCGGTGGCGGTGGTGCAGCACAGAGCTGATATAAAGAACTCAGGAGAACATGTTTCATTATGAAATCATTACTGTTCATTGGGCTTTTATGAGCTGCTGGGGATCTGATTTTACCAATAGTTCACCTGCACCTTTGTTCAGTTCCCTGCACTATTGATTGCGGTCTGATCTTTTTTTTTTTTTTTTGTTTGGAAAAATGGATTTTAGAGGAAAAGGTTTTTGTGGATGAGCAGAATATTCCGATGTTTGAACTGAACTCTTGGATGATTTATGCTCTAAGTCCATTTTTGCCCTTTATACACCTTTTACGCAGTGAACCGAAATGCATGAGATGGATCTCGCTTTTCTCATTTATCTTTTATTTCTACCTTTTCTTTCTCACTTCAAATAAAGTTACGTGTTTCTCTTTGTGTCAACAGTAGTCCAATTCACACCACTGGAAGGAAGAGGGCGGTGCAGCGGCATAGTGCTATCCGTCTCACCGCAAGAACTCCTGAGTTCTAGTCCTGGCTGCTCTTGATTGCCCCTAGGTAGAGTGTGAGCGTAAATGGTTGTGTATGGTTGGCCTCTGATGATCTGATAAGCTGTTCAGGGTGTACCCAGTCTTCGCAACAGTGTGGCTGTGATAGTCTCCAGCCTCCCTGCATCCCTAATAGGATTAAGCGGTTCAGCAAAGTGAGTGATAAGAGTTTAAGAGTGGCCCTTAACCCTCCATTGTTCAGTTGAATAAACAAAAATGTAAGTCACTCTGGATGAATGCCATAAATGTAAATGTAAACTTGCTAGCTAGCAAATATGGTCTGCTAGCATGGTTAGCTAGTATCTTCAGACCATTGATGGGTTTTTCATCAGCGACCACCTCTTTTTCAATTGTATGGCTAACATGGCCATCACCAAGCAACAGCAAGGATTCATCTTTAAGTGGCAGCAGCTAGAACTTTATTTTGCGCATAAACAGCTAGGTGTAATGCTAGTTAGCTAATAAATATTCTACTTAGCACTCAGATTGTGCTAGCTTGCTGTTGATAGTAAGTAGTAGGTATGACGCTCATAAGGTATTTTAGCTTCATGACTTGTAAGAAAAGACTTGGAGGGTGTGGGAAGCGTGGCATCAGAGCACACGACCAGAATCAAAACAGAAACCAGCAAAAGCTTGAACTGTAGTTCCTGTCTGTTAAATGAAACCTTTTTTCCTGCAGCTTTCTGAGAAACATAGATGTGAGTTTATCTCAAACTGTTGACAGTACACTGTAATAGTCAAACAATGCTGGCCTTTTTTACACCACTACAATAGGAGACCTTCTCCATGTATTTATAAAGATTTACACTGCCCCCTCATGGTGACTAGAGGAAGTACAGTGTGTCAACACAGCTCAGAAATGAAGAAAGAAAAAATTATACCAAATTATTTTGATGTTAAATCTTTCAAGTAGCGGAAGTAAAATACTTGAAATTTTAATACACGCTCGTCTTTGTTAATACGCATTATTTTGATCACTTTGCAAGAATATCTAAATAAAAAAAAGTGGTATAAGTTCATGTTAGATTTATGTCACCTGCAACAATGCCAGCATGAAGTTAAACCATGGCTTATTTGATTGACAAGCTGTCAAAGCATATCACTCTCCTTGTCTGTCTGACACAAATACCCTCGCATGTATGCAAACAACCGGAGGAAGGAAAAAAAACCAAAAACAAGTATGTCTCTATTGGAGAAGCAAAATAAACACTGCCCGGGGAGGGATGAAATTATCTGCAATCTGCAGCCATTAAGAGTAAGTACTCTATCTGAGTGTGCCTTTTTGTGCATGACCCTCATCAATGTGACTATGAAAACAGGAATATGAACAGATAGTCGATTTAAGATTAAATTCGCATTAATGTTTGCTGTGTAAATATAATACCCATCATTTATAGTGTCCTATCTTTTCTATAGTTCTGTATTAATGTTGGCGTGGGCTGGTGCAATGCTTGATGTCATATTGGCTGTGCTATGTTTCAGCACCTGCTGATCTCCTGGGATTGATGTTTTTTCTTTTTTTGTTTTTTGTTTTTTTAGTTTATGGAGTCTTTTTCAAAAAACAATACACACCCAGTGAGCAGCAGTTCTAAGGGCAAAATCTCCTCATTGCAAAGAGATATCAGAGGAGAACAATCAGATGGGCTTGAGCTGAGAGGAAAGTTGTAGTATATAGGATTGGCTGGGCTGCGTCACTGACCCCGCAGCATTGTCGTCCTCAGAGTTAGCAGATTTTAACGTCTCACTGTCTCCACAAGACTCCTCCTTCTCTGGTGCAAATAGCTAACCATTTTCACCCATTTCCTTTAAATGGCTGCCATAGTTTGTTCTTAAACACTTTTTTATCACCTAAAATGTCTCTCACTTAATAGATCTGCTTGTTTACTTGACCTGGACGGCCCCGCCCAACGAGTTTATGTCACTTCTGGGGAAAAAAATGCCTGCTAACCATTGGTTCTTGCCCCGCTTGTAATCCACAGGATAAAATTACCCAGTTTTGTGCTTTTTATGATCATTTATGTTAAAATAAGCATCTATATCGAGAAAGATCAATACCGGTACTCTTTAAAGTTGTTACATTAGCTGTGTATAATACCATATAGGGGTCGGATAATAATATAAGATTATTCTGGAGACCTTTAGCTTAAAATCAAAGATATTCTAATTTTAAAAAATCTGCTGAACCCTTTTTTAGGGGCCAAAAAGTAATTGGCATTTGGAATCTACGAGGAGCACCACAAGACCCAAAAGATGACAGACACAACTGTGGTGGATAATAGATATGGTGATTCTGTCACTGGTATATGTAAAAAAAATATCCTTCACAACAATTGGCCAGATCAAAAACACTATCCAGGATGTAGGCCCATCTGTGTCAAAGTCAACAACCAAGAAAAGACTCCACGATTGTAAATATAGAGAGTTTATCACATGATGTAACCACGTGGTTAGCGTCATAACAGAAAGATAATATAATAGCGTAGCAAAAACATAACAAAACTAGGGGCACTCTCAGAGGGCAAGGTACCTCTGCCAGGCACAAATGGATTATAATACCGTGTTTCCCCGATAATAAGACCTACCCTTACTTCAGCAGAACAGTCCAAAATAAGCCCTACCCCGAAAAT
>JAOUQZ010000032.1:2994668-3014326 GCA_028564935.1 Neosilurus hyrtlii
AAAAAAAAAAAAAAAAAAAAAAAAAAAAAAAAAAAAAATATATATATATATATATATATATATATATATATATATATTCTCTATCTATCTATCTATCTATCTATCTATCTATATATATATATATATATATATATATATATATAGATATGTTTTTATTTTTTGCAACACCCTTTTCTATGTACATCACTGCTGCTGTTTTTATTTCCACGTTACTGAAGTCAGTGCAACAGTTTTGTTCTGATGTGCTCTGCAAGGTGTAATCTGAATGAAAATCTGAATGAAGCTTGTCTAAGTTTGAGTCTAAATGGTGGCAACAACACCAAGGCTTGCAATTAGGTGATAGACACCTGTCAGTACATCTGCTAATCCCATATAGCACACATGAGCTCCATACGAGTCAGCACAGAAGAGTAAGGGAATGTCTTAAGCAATTTCCCTACATAATAAGAAATGTTATTAAAGTACAGCACTGCAGAGATGATCTAAAGACAGTGGAGATCTCAATGTTCTAGTAAAATGACTGCAGATTAAGAAAATGTACAAAGTTTTTCTCTTTTTTATTTATACATTTTAGTTTTTCTTTGTAAAGCACTCTGAGCTGCATTTTTTGAATGAAAGGTGCTATATAAATAAAGTTTATTTTTATTATTATTAAATTTCCTGATAACCTGGTTTATTTATTTATTTGTTCTGTTTTGTTTTTGGTTTGCTATTGAAATTGAATACAGTACAAGACTAATGGACACAGGTGGAAAGATTAGCATCATGTTGAGGAAATACTGGTTATGAATATGCTATGTAGTAAATAAGATGGGTGTAACCAGTTAAAAATAAACCCCTTACATGCTTTTGATTTCGCAAAAATCCAGTTGATTACACCTCCTAAACTAGTTTACCTGCTTTTATATGCTTCAGGTTAGCTGGCTTCTGGTGCAATCCACCCTACCCCCAACCAAAAAAAACAAAAAAAACCCCAACAACTTGTTACACAGTTTTACTGTACAGTGGTGAGTTTTCCGTTTTATTCTGTTTTAATTATATAATTTGATCATAATATACCATCATATCAATATTACACTATACTTAAAAGAAATAAATGCATTGGGAATTGAAAAATTATTTGAATCTGTTGAGTTCAAAACACACACACACACACACACACACACACACACACACACACACACAAAAGGCATCAATGTGACATGTAAATGTATAATTCAAATAGTATAAGAAATAAGCATAATATTTTTGACAAGGCTATCGCATTTTAAGTTCCAACACTATTTATTTCCCCATTCTCTTCATAATTTGGTCATCTGCCAGTTCAAACCCATCTACCTGTTCTTCCTTATCAACAAGAAGGTTGAACGCAAAGGCTTTTTTTTATACACAGAGCTTGACCTGATGTTCTCTTTATAGATAATGACCAGTGAGGAGGGGGAAGATGATGATGATGAATAAGATATGTAATGGAAGTTTGCAAACCTGAAAAATGTCATGTCATGTCATTTTCTGAACCGCTTGAAAAATGGAGTCGCTTTATTATAGTTGAGTGTGGGTAATCCTATGCTCAAAAAAAGTGATAGCACCGTTTTTTCTGAAATAGAAAAATGGCTGCTTTGTATGTAAAATGGGATATATAAAGCGCTGGTGTTGTTTGTTCCCGGTGTTGCCATAATATCTGCTGATTTTATGGCACTTAAAAAAAAAATATATAAATTACAAATACACAGATGGGCTTGTATATTTTTTATTAATAAAGAACTGGATTTGACTCCAATGTTGCTTCACATCGCATTCAGGATGAACTGCACCTGAAGTGAGATCAGCTCTGGATCCACTAGAACCCTGACTAGGACAAATTGGATACCAAACTTTTGAACGAATCATACTTTTTTCTCCCAAAAAGAATCTCTGCCATCCAATCCAATGATCTGCAAAAATGTGTGTAGTGTCAAACAGTGAAATCCCTAACATGCATTTTTCTTTAAATAAATTCAGAAATATAAAAGAAATCAGGAGAATAGACAAGCCTAGTGCAACCTAATAATACTATAATAAATATATAATTATTAGAATACAGTATTATGTGAAAATATTGACTTGGCTTCATACTGTACTGTACTATTTCAGCCTGCAGTTTGTTACATGACATACATTTACATTCTGCATGTATGTATTCGTCATGGCTAGTAATGTCTCTTGCCAGTTGATGATGGTGTACCATTATTTCTGTGATTACTAACCCTTCTGCTTTTTGTATAGCAGTGTGTGTAATCCAGCAGGTACCCTATAGTGAGTCCTTACAAAATGTTTAATATCAATTTTGTAATATGACAAAAAAAAATTCAGACGATTCCTATGTTGGCACTTGGTTGTGTAACTAGGGCCAATCTCAGGTTGGCCTATCAGGTCATGCTGAATTTTGAATCCATTATGGAATGTGACATTTGGAGAAACCCAAACAAGCATCTGGATATCATTGAAGAAAAAAAAAACACCAAAGAATGTCCTTTTATTGATGTGCACGTCTGAACTGTAGTCTGCTGATCTCAAGGCCACTTGGGATGGAGTTATACAGAAACTAGAAATAAATTGTAGTTAATAGTAAATTTTAATCCATTAGTCTGTTTGCATTCTTGGTGTTGTTTAATATCGGTTCATGGTTCAGTATCAGAGAACACTGTTTTTTATATTTTATATTTTATCTGAATTTTTATATTTAGACACAACTGTAATCTATTCACTAATCACTTTCCGTTTTTACAGCAATACCTTTGAACACATTTGACAACACACTGTAGTGCAGCCCAGGACTTTATCTTCAACCATTTCTTAAACACGAGACTGAGTGTGATTAAGTAAAACCTTATAGTAGTGTTTCTTTTTCATTTCCTGTTAGCACTAATCTATATTTTATCTGCCCTCCCTTTACTGTTATACCTATAGGTACTTGTGTGTGTGTGTGTGTGTGTGTGTGTGTGGATACATATTGCAGATATCTGTATGTATATTTGTATATATAGATATTTGTAATTTTTCTTTATATTAAGACTTTTAATAGAAATTTAACTTTATTTTATTATTTACTTGGAATGGAGCAACTGTGTGCAGTATAAAGTATTCTGATTGTGATGAAGTTGGAGGAAACTGTTGTTGTTGTTTTTGTTTACAGCAAAACCAATGAGGAGTGGGATAATGACAACCAAGATATCTTAAATGTTTGTTTGGAGTTTTTTTGGAATAAAAACAATACTTGTAAAACCCAGTTTCCATTTATTAAGAACCCTCTCTAAGATTCACTTCTGTTTTTCTGTAAAAGCTCACAATCACCTTTAGAACAGATTGTCAACATTCTGTCACATGGGTGGATCCAGTAGTAGAGAATAAAAGGAAAAGACTGCGTCACTCTTCATTCTGAAGAACTGCCCTGGACGTTATCTTTAATCCTCTCTGAAAAACAAGACTTGGTGTAATTAAGGAGAACTTCAGTTTTGTGGTTAAGTTGTTGTTATTGGTATTTTTGTCCCACTGATAGCACAGATCTTTATTTTGTAAGCGTTTCTTTGCTGTGAAAGTAACTGTACCCAAATTATTTGATACACAACCAGACTGTTACTTGAAATGACACAATAATAAGGCAATTTAGCTTAAAGACAGGAGTAGTAATATAAACTACAATGAGAAAATTGTTATGACACTTATTCTCTGGTTCTGTCCGCATTCACTTCCTGATCGTGATTACATTTGTGTGAACGCAATAAACCTTGAGCCTACTGGCACAGCCTTGCTAATATGAAACACGTTTTACACAACATTTAATGTTCTCTTGATTCTGAACTCAGATTCGAAACACAAAGCCTAAGAAAATTAAAATAAATCCATCCATCCATTTTATTCATCACTTAATCCTAATTAGGGTTGTGGGGAGGCTGGCGCCAGCCTCAGTTGACTCTGGGCGAGAGCGAGGTACACCCTGAACAGTTCGCCAGGCCATCACAGGGCTGACGCACTCACACATAGGGGCGATTTAAAACCGCCAATTAGTCTACTGTGCATGTTTCTGGACTGTGTGAGGAAACCGGAGTACCCGGAGGAAACCCACACAATCACGGGGAGAACATGCAAACTACACACAGAAATGCCCTAGCCCAGGAATCAAACCAAGGACTTCTTGGACGTGCTAATGAGGGTGTCACCGTGCCACCTTGAAAGTAAATAATGAAAATAACTATAACAAGAAGGACACTTATACAGTGCAAGGTAACTCCGCCAGGCACAAATGGATTATGGATTTTGACCTATAAAAATCTGGCTAAGACAGCAGGTTTTTATAACTTTCCATAGTTATAATGAAATGTCTCCTTCTAGAGGGCATCAGGTGAAATTTTACCAATGTTATAGAACTGGGATTGTTCAGGATTTCTTTTTTCAGCATGATATCATGCATGGATCACATCCAAATTTTAATGGTTTGTTACTTGTACCACACCCAATGTGAGAAAAAAAAATCATTAAAATCTTTGCAAAATGTTTTCAGTTATACTGCAACAGACTGCAACAATCAAACCAACACAGGAGAAAACATAACCTCCTTTCAGAGGTAACTATACTGTAAATTACTAAAATTATGACATGACATTCATTAATAGTTTGAAACTGTAACCATGAAAAAATTGCTGTCAAATAAGAGAAATAAAACACTTTAGGATCTGCTGTTATATGAAAATATTCCACATCAGGGTGGTTATATTTACCCATACCTACATTTTCTATGAGGCCATTACTTTACTCACTTGCAAACAAAGGCTTTTTTTCTGATGAGGCTTTCTATGAACAATAACTCTACATTCTTTGTTCGATTAGCTTGCCTGTTGCAACCTGATCTCATGAAACTTGTCAGTACAACTGAGTTTAGGTGTCCAAACCAAGATCACGACTGGATCTAATATATTTTTTCAGATAACAATGGGTGAGGAGGTGGCACAGGAAGCTGACAACGATGATGACTACACCTATGGTTGAGGGTCTGTTGCCAAGGGTAGACCACAGGAGCTGAACCAATAGGAGAACAGCGCGCGTGTGCGAGTGCAACATGTCAGTTGGTTGAAGCTGTGTTGCTTCGTGAATTTCACAGTGTGTGCACGTTACCCGTTACATGCTTTGCTTGGTGAAAGTTTTATCTCAGGATGCAACTTAAAACACTGCCTATAGAAATCTATATGTTTTTCTACTATTACCTCCGAATTCATTTCCTTTGTTCTTGTGTTATCTATTGTCGATATGGAGAAATTTGATGTACACAAATATGTCCAAGTGTATTTCAGAAATGTCATGATGGTGTTTCTAAAGCTTTTTAATAAAACTTATAATAATGAAACTCTATGCGTTACAAGTACTGTTCATGACAAATCAAGTTATTACAGAATATGGTGTATAAGTGTATCATCACTGTTTTTTGTATAGTTTTTTACCCCCGTCCTCTACTTGGTTGTGTGATTGGGGCCTTGACAGGCTGGTTGGTCTGATTGGTACGATTGGTGGAAGTGTGCACTTAGAATCAGGAAAGAAACAGTTCTTGGTGTGTGACGTTTCACAAAATCTTTATACAGTCCATGAAACTCAGACACCACAGAAGGCATTATAACCCATTCCTGGTTTTAGGTGCATGCTTGAAATGTAGATTGTTGATTTGAATGCCAGTCTGGATGGAATCACACAGAAACACCCCATTTTCTTTTCTCTTATCTTTCATTTTCCTTTTAAATTTGAACACTGGAGATAATGTGGAGGAGTATTAAATTCGGCATGTTGGTAAACATGGATTTCTTGTTTCTAATTAAATGTTAAAGCTTGAATCTGTTTGTGTGGTGTTTTTTTCTTCAAACAAACCATCTTGATTTACTTGATGTCCATAAATTAATTGACTTGATGAAATTTTAGGTTCAACATTAAATAAATTGGTTGTTTTAAAAATATGAGTAGCTAACCCTTGGTTTACACTGGGGCACAATGTCCGCAGTCTCCGCAATTTTAGAGAATCGTGATGATCATTGGGGGACATGGGATCAAATCGTGATGATCTTGAGGGAACTTGGTAAAATTTTGATGATCTTGGTGGAACTTGGTGGAATCATGAGAATCCTGATGGAACTTGGTGGATTTGTGATGTTTGAGAAAAAAATTTTTGACTGTCAAAAATTTTACATTTTGATGCCAATCAGGATGCAACATGGAAATCATAGTGGAGTATAGTAGAGCTTAGCAGACCTTGATGCGCCATCGTAGGAGAAACTGATGAACTTGGAAAGAGGATTACTTCAAGTTTCATCTCTTGGATGCACCCTGCTTTCTTCTTACATCCCAATTGTGCTCCATGTGTGCTCATAAATCGTGGCGCTCCACATTTTTTTGAATCACGGAGATGGCGGACATTGTAAGCCTCAGTGTAAGCCTTCAATAAGCTCCAAAGTTTTTATAATGTTATTTGAAATGTGACCTCATAAGACACTTATTTGTAAATTTAGAGCCAATAACTAAGTTTCACTTTGTTAAAAGTACATGAAATAATGCAGGATTCTGAAATAATGTGTCAAGAATGTAGAACTGCTTCATTATTATTTTTTTAAACAATTCGAATGGGAATCATGAGCCAAAATGACATTTCCAATTACATGACTTTCAGATTTAATTACAATAACTAAACCTACTGATCTTAGCTTTCATTTACATGGAAATGCCTCTCTGTATACCTGAATAGGTCGGGTTTGTTGCCTAGATGATAGACCACACCCTGTGTTATTTCCATAAGCAAATGTGAGTGGTTTTCAAAGACTAAAGAGAACCTGCTTGATGCGGTAGCTTCAATCTTTTGGTGGAAAATGAACAAGAGTTACTAGAGTTGACATTGAAACCAGAACTGTTTACCAGAACTTCAAGAGTGGTGAGTTATAAATTTGTATTCTATAAGCAGATCTATGTTAGTGAATCGTTTTTATGAGACAAGTCAATGCAAATGTAGGTGAGAACCAAACCACCAGCAAAACTGTCGTCCGGCAGGGAACCACAAGCAGTCGAATCCATAAAGGATTCGGGAAACGTAGAAAATTGGAAGTGAAAAACTGTCAAAGCCAGAAAGTAAACAAACTAAAATGATCAGAATGGAATTTGTAACAAAGCCAAGCTACAGACAGAAAGTCAAACAGAGCTGGTTTAAAATGGCTGCTGTGCCTCACAACAAGCTGCACTGCTGCCATCCCTAACCTCGGGTGGTGCATGCAGCCTTCTGTTGCTCAGAGAGCTAATTGGTTGAACTCGCAGAGAGGGACGATGACATATGCTCTCTTCGCTGTCTGTCACATGCGACACTAGCCAATCATTGGAGTCTGTGGTCTCATGCGTACAAGGTGTGGATTTTCTCCAAGTGTTAGACTGAGCAGCTGTGTAGAAAAAATAGGGTGGGAACTGGCTGTTATGAATAACTCCCAGAGACAAGAAAGTGTACAAAAATAACTAGGGTTTAATAACCACAAAAGAACACGGGCTACGTGAGCCGCAAAAACACAACTGAGAAAAAACTCAAAATGAAACCTGTCACGGGGGGGAGAACATAAACAAATACCATAAACGTAAATAAGGAGTTTTCGGGAGAAGTTTCGGGGGTGAAAACAGGATCGCAGAAAGAGAGTCGAGGAGTCCAATCGCTAGTGGGCCGCAGCTGAGAAACAATGCAAACTTCCAACGAGGCTGGACACAGAAGTGTCTCTAGCTGGGGTTAATATGGAGACGCTAATCAGTGCTGGTGATGAGGTGCAGGTGATGATCATTAATACTCATGTGAATTTGCTCGAGGTGTGTGAGAGTCGGGGACAGAGTTCGGTGCTGTAGTGGTTAGCACATTTGCCTCATAGCAATAAGAGCCTGGATTTGAGCTGGGGCTTGACTCGGGCCTTTCTATGAAAACTTGCATGTTCTTCCTGCCCTTGTGTGGGTCAGAGACAGCTGAGATAACAGGGTCAGACATATAATTAAACAAAACAAGCATTATCCATTCAGGGGAACAGTATAGAAGAGGTGAAAACAGGCAGGCAACAAACCACTGACAAGAGGAAGGGTGGAGACAGAATCATATTATATACAAATATGCTAAATATCTCTTTGCAGGTCATGACCACGAAGGAGGCAGACGATGGTGATGGTGATGGTGACGGTGACGGTGACTGGAAGGATAAAGAGGTTTATTAAAGGTCTGCTGCCAAGGGTAGACGACAGGACCTGAACCAATAGAGCGCTTGCTGGAGCTCGTTTATGAGCTATTATTGCCATTAATGCATATATATATATATGTATATGTATGTATGTATGTATGTATGTATGTATGTATGTATGTTCTACGGAAAATCGACTCAAGATTTTATATATATATAAAATTTCCTCTCAAACATATATTTAAAAACAAATAAATAAAACATCAGGAAAATAAACAAGCCTAATGTGGCAATTAATATGTAATGCCACACAATCAAATCAATTTTTGATTTCAAGTCAAAATTTTGATTTATTCTTTATTTGTTGCAGATTATTGTGTAATAGTACTTGTAGATGGTGTATCTTTACCACTCATTTTGACTTCAGTTATGCATTTAGATTATTATTTAGATTTTAAAATTTATTTTTATTTCCATTGTTATTCTGATTACTGTAATTATTATTATTTTAAATTTATTTTTTACGTAGACATTATGTAGACATTGTAAAGTGCCACTAGATTTTTATTGGAACTGGTGTTGTTAAATATTATTATTATTATTATTATTATTATTATTAATAATATTGTTATTATTTAGGCCTAGTCATTAAAAAAATCATGTTTGCTGCAGGATCATATGCATTCACACCTTTTAGCAGTTTCTAGATCCCTCAAAGTGCTCTTAATATTACTTACATTAATCTGTGGATATATTTCTAATATGATTTTGGAGATATATCGTATGTGTGGCACATCACAAGTGTGCCTCTGTCCACCCAGCAGTATAAATGGGTACCATAAAAATATACCTGGAGGTTAACCTGTGATGGACTATCGTCCCATCCGGGAGAAGCTGAACTCTTAGTCGCTTCACACTACAGAAACCGGGGATATGCACCGGCCTGATGAGCCACTAGGCTTACTTAACATCAGAGCTAGATGTTGTTTCCCAGGCTGACACATATGTATGATTTATCAATCCATAATGTCAGTCCAGCAGGTTTCTAGATTTATTCCATGAAAATGTCCAGTATGCTTCTTTAGACTATTTAGTCTGTAATTACATTTAAAATTGTAAATATTTTCATTTTAAATGTAAAACCTTTCTATTGGTTTGATACTGTAATTTTGCTTGGTTGTTTGATGGACCCATCAGGGACTGGCTGGTCTGGATTGGTGAGGGGATTGTGAGAAGTGCACATCATAAAACAGGAAGGAAGTTTGAATTAATGATGTAGGCTAAGATGTCATCTTAAGACAATGATGGATTTTTTCCAGTTTTCTTGTGTGTAACCAAAACTGCTTTAAACTGGATGCTCACAATGTGGCTGAAATATATGAAAGACAGTCCTGATGGGAAACACAGATGTAAAATACAATAAAATGTTCATTTCAAACCTGTTTTATGCATTCCTTTGTGTTTTCTAGATTCTTTATTGATAAATAAATCTGAAGTAGGGACTGTGGTAAAAGTGGAGATATAATATTTAATTTAGATGGAGGTTACTGGTTTAAAACTGGTAGAACACTTGCATTCTACAGTTTATGATCTTCGGTTTGTTACACTAAGTGTACACCAATAATTATTTCACTCACATAGGAAATTTTAATATAAGATTTATACAGTGTCAGACAAGCTTTGGAAATTAGCAGGCTAACAAGCTTGCTTGTTAACTTTTAGTAATGCTATTGCTACCATTGGACATATTCAGCCAAACTTTTTCAATTAAATTAAAATTAATGAATTAAAATTAAGTTCAGAGTGTACCCCGCCTTCGCCCTGTGTCTGTGATAGCCTTCCTGTGACCGTAGGAGTAGGATTAAGTGGTTCACAAATGAGTGAATGAGAGATTATACAACATTAGAAAATGAACCATATGTAGCTTCCTTTCATTCATTCATTTTGAATGGGAGGCTAGTGCACATCTCAGTTGACGACTCTTGGCGAGGGCAGAGTACACCCTGGGCAGCCCGTCAGGCTATCACAGGGCAGAAACATGCTGATGGCAACCCAATGGCCTACTCTTTACGAATGACAGCAATGGTGTTGCTTACTTTTTCTATGGTAAACTTTCCTTGTTTAGGACTTGGTAACAGTGCCAGCTTTTGGACAATACTGAAAATTCATATGTAGTTGTGTTCAAACCATGTCAAAATTATTATTATTTTGATTTTACAAAATGCAAATCACAAAAATACAAAACTAATTAATGGATTAATGGTACCTTGATTTTTGAAATCCTGTATACAGCAAATAAAATAAATAATAACAAATAAATAAAAGTATAATACACTAAAAAAATAGTTTTTTTTCATAGCATAGACCAAAATATTAAGCAGTCCAGCAAAAGCACAATGTGTTTTCACTCTCTCACTCTGATAGAAGTCAGGTTTTGATTCTTATCTCAATCAAAGACAGGAAATCTGTATCTTATCCAACACCGGAAAGCTGGAAAGTGTATTTTCAATCTTGTGTAAAAACCATGCGAGATAACCTGGCTCTAATCCTTGATGGTGTTAATGTGATTTTCTCTGACTATATGCTCACGCTTTATATTGGTTCCATTGCAACAAAAGCCAGATTAAGAGTTCTTCTTATTATTCTACACTGGCATAATTATCTGATTGTAGAACAAAGCTCAGCCATGAATTACTGTGACATTGTGCAGTGATAAGAGTTAATTGGGTTACGTGGACAGAAAAGATGTTGCAGTGCCTCGCAGAAGCAGAAAAAGCAGTACTTAGACCCTATACAAAGATTACTGCTTTATAAACATAGAAAAACCAGGTCTTTATCATCTGACAGACAAGCCTATTATGTTGTGTTTAGTTAATTTTTAATACAGTTACTGTTGCTATTTGTGGGTGTGTCCTGTCCAAATGTGTTTATGCACTCATTCCCTCATTTGCTGAACTGCATAAACCTACTAGGGTCACGGTGTGGCTGGTGCCTGTTTCAGCCGACACCGGGGTTAGGGAAGAGTACACCCTGAACAGCTCGCCAGACCATTGCAAGGCAAAACACTCACACACCTAGGGTCAATTTGGAACAGCTAATTAGCATAATGTGCATGTCTTTGGAATATAGGAGGAAACTGGATTACCCAGAGGAAACCCACACAAGCACGAGAAGAATATTCATACATCACACAGTAAAGCCGGAGCCCAGGAACCAAACCCAGGACATTTCTAGCTTGTTTTTTTCCTAGTCTAAATAACTAAAAATTAGTTACCAGAATCTGTGTACAAAGACATTTTCAAACACTTTCTGCTACAAGTACAGCCATAAACCATAGTGAATCATCCCAACCCCTCTCCCATCACCGATTACGGTCATGTTTTTTGTTGTTGCCGATTCTGGCCTCTGGGGGTCAGTGCATTATCGTCTATCATGAATGCAGGTATTATAACTACCAAAGGAGAAAACAAGCACTCATTTTAAAAAGTTAAACAAACAAACAAACAAACAAACAAATTAATTAATTAATGAATAAACAAACATACAAACAAACATCATTCTCATCAACAATATGAGAATTGGATAAGCAGGGGGGAAGAATGGGAAAGAAAAGAACAAACATTTGACCAGATAAAGAAAAGAATTTCACACTCATGATCATTTCAAGTAGCTATTTACAGAAAATTGTCACATTTTTTCTATAAAATACATCATCATCATCATCATCTTCCACTTGGTCCGGGGTCGGGTTGTGGGGGCAGCAGTCTAAGCATTGAGGTCCAGATGTCCCTCTTCCCAGCCACTTCCTCCTGTTTGTCACACGACACAGAGGCGTTCCCAGACCAGCTGAGAGACATTGTCCCCCCAACATGTTCTGTGTCAACCCCAGGGTTTCTTCCTGGTTGGACATGCCCAAAACACCACATCAGAGAGGCATTCACAAGGCATTCTAATTAGATGCCTGGGCCACCTCAACTGGCTCCTCTCAACGCGGAAGAGCAGTGGTTCTACTCTGAGCTCCACCTGGATGGCAGATCTTAAAAAATAGTTTAAATACTAGAATAAAAAAAATCTTTAAAAAAAACCCCGGGTGACTTCTGTGTTTTGAACAATAACCTACTTAGGCTAAGTTGAATGTTATAGCATAACCTCTGACACTGGATACTCCAAAGGTGCTTCATAACAACAGCAACAATAAAAACACTACATGGACCATCTGCAATACAAGCTTAATATAAGGAACACAATAAAATAAACCTTTCAGATGGTCTGAGTTTTTGTGATAGCAGAGGAATCATCACCTTCTTACCTCCAGCCAACCTATTATCCATTACTGATAATAAATCTAACAATGCTGTGTAATAATGAAGTTGCATAAGTATGACTACGTGCAGTGGTGGCCTGGTGGTAGGGTGTTGGATTACTGATCCCAAGGTTGGGGGTTCTTGCCCATCAATGGGATGTCACTGCTGTCTGCCCAGTGCTACTAACTGGTTTATCAAATGCTTGTCATGTCTCTCACTGTTTACCTTTGCTGATTTTCGTCAACAGTAGGCTGCATAACCGTCAGTGTGTTTCTGCCCAGGGTGTACTCTGCCCTCGCCCAGAGTCGGCTGACATGGGCGCCAGCCATCTCACGACCCGAATTAGGATTAAGCAGTTCAGAAAATGAATGAATGAATAAACCTAAAGGCGGAGCTCCTGAAGGATATCTCTATTGCTCGGTGTCCAAGGCTGGTATTATAAGAGTAGCACAGCACCTTTAAGGGCTAAATTAACTTCAGCACTGGAGGAAATAAATAAATCTCCCCTGTATTTTCAGACGATACTCTGAAATGAAAGCAGGAAAGGTTACACTGGGTTTTCTTTTCACCAACTTTCACTAGCTAATTTCTGCACCTGACCATATATTGTGTTAGTTTAATTATCTGTTTAACAAGTTCATGTTCTGTACTTCCTGTGCTGGGTGAAAGTCTGCCATCTTATCTGAGTTAGACTGTGGTTTTTACTCTGTGCAAGTCTGAGCAGTTATGTACGAGCCTCTATTTTTGGGGTTTTTGGTCTCCTCTGGTAGGATGGACATAGGGCAAACATCCAAGTCATGCTCCATGGGACTCCAGTCAGGAGCTGTGCTAAAAAAAAAAACGGGAAATATTAGTGTTTAGTAAATGCTTCAGAAATGTTTGTTTAATCCATCGACTGAGATACATTGCTTTTTCTAATTACTCTCTCTCTCTCTCTCTCTCTCTCTCTCTCTCTCTCTCTCTCTCACTCTCTCTCTCTCTTGCTTGTCACGTTCATCCCTCTGTCTCAGAAAAGCAGCCTGAACATTTAACATGCCTCTGATCTCGGCTAATTTGAAAGCCCTTACGCCGGAGGACTGTTGTTCGTGAGTCTAGTTCTGGCCTTTGGTTTTAAAGATTTAACTTCTGTAAAGTTGCCTCAGAGTGACAGACTCTAAATGCATTTGCTTAAAAAGAAGGAATGAGAAGGAGGTGGGGGGGAGAGAAGAAAAGAAGGGATTATGTAAGGAAATGTGGTGTCAGATTAGTAGGATCTCGCCTCAAGATTAAACCACTGCTTAAAAGCCTCTAGGGGGTAAAGAGATAAATAGGGTGTGTGTGTGTGTGTGTGTGTGTGTGTGTGTGTGTGTGTGTGTGTGTGTGTGTGTGTGTGTGTGTGTGTGTGTGGCTATATGTGTTTCAGAATATTTTTGACATGGCTGTGTGCACAAGTATATGCTATCAATGCTAATCTTTTGCTTGTGTTACTTTAGGCTAGATAAATGTTTTCAGTATTGTTTATACCAAAACAAAGTAACAAAGATCCAGAATCCAGAATCTGGGTGATGAAATGTTACCAACTCATATTTAACAGTTATGTTACAACCTTAAATCAGATATGAACTGATAACCTGCGAGGCACAGAGCACTGAACTGGCTATCAGTCATATCCAATGAGAGTGAATGTCTTATTCTATCCATGCATAGTGGGCCATGAGGAAGAAAGCATTTTTATTATTTTAATCAAGTCATTGAAAATTAAAAACTTGAGTCACAAATGCTTTTTTCCAGTAGTGAAGTAGCCAAGTAGATGGTATAATGAGGTGATATCCTAGTAATAGAGTAGCAAATCAGAATGCACAATTGCTCATATCCAATGTGCACAGATAGAATCAGTAACAATATTCTGTATATTATGTATCCATGACAACAATATTGTGATATACTTTATAATAAAACTGATTATCAGCACTAGACTGGGACCTCAATACACACTGATTCTGAATCAGTCTTTGTTAGCATCAAATAGGATTTTTCAGAGTTCCTAGCATACTAGAACTAGATAAGAGTATTAGAGAGATTAGATAGATAAGAGCACTTCAAGAGCATGTGCTTATGTGTAAAAAAATGAACATCGCTTGCTCACAAAGACAGAGCTTTGCTGTCTCCATGGAAACCATGTTGTTTACACCAAAAAAGGAGGTCAGGAACATAGAACGCAAATGAATGTAAGTACAATTTAGTGGTTAATATACAAACAAACAAACAAACCTGCAGACCCCTGTAGCTTGCATAGGTATTCACCCCCTTGGCTCAGTACATAATATATAGAACCACCTTTGCTGGCAAGTTATTCTGAGACATACACTAATCAGCCATGAAAACCACCTGACTGGTCTTCAGGTAAGCAGTCCCAAACAGAGCAAGCTGCAATTTCTATCATCACCAGCATTACCAGTTTCATCACTTTGTGCTACAGTAGCTTGTCTGTCTGTCGGCGAATCTGATCATGACACTTTTGCCAGTTCATTGGTTGTCCTTCCTTGGACAACCTTTGGTAGGCATTTACTCCTACATAGCAGGAATATTTCATAAGACCTGGCATTTTGGAGATAAAGAAACCCAGTCGTTTAGCCATGACAATGTAGCCATTGGCAAAGTCACTCAGATCCTTATGCTTTCATTTTTCCTGCTTCCAACCGATCAACTTGAAGAACTGACTGTTCACTTTCTGCCTAATGCATCCCACTGCTTGGCAGGTACCAGTGTTACAAGATAATAAATGGCACTCAATTTGCATACCAGGCCTTATTTATTTGTAATTTTACAGCTGGGTGTATTTCTATGTACACTAGGTGTGTACATACTGGGGGTATTTTCATTTTTTGCCTTGTCATTTTGGAAACATTGCTTGACTGCTACAGATTGGTATCCCCACACCAAAACACTACCACCACCGTGCTTCAAAATAAGGATATCTTTCACAGAGGGATGAACAGTGTTGGGCTGCACTTGTGCCAAGGCTTAAAACATTCAATGGTCAGTTGATACCATGTAGTTCACTAACACCAAACAAGATTTCAGAGAACTTCTTTTCAATAATTGTTTTCTTTTCCTCTAAAGCCTAGAATTGTGCAGTATCCAGGCTGTGGGTATATATGAGAACAGTTTCTCTCATATGAGCCATAGATGTCTCCATCTGCTTCAGAGTTACTCTTGTCCTCTTGGGTGCTCATCTGATTGATATCTGCATTACGCCATATTTTAGTGTATGATCTCCAAATGTGGCCTTGCAAAAAGAAGTGTATTTACCTAGATATTTTAAATTTAGGAGTTTCACTGCAATGGGGTGAATGCACATGCAATAAGACATTTTGTCTGAGAATATTCCTGATAATAAATCACATAAAAGGTCCTTTTCATGGTGGCATAGTGGTTAGTACATCCGCTTTACAGTGAGAAGGTCGTGGGTCTGAGTCCCAAGCTGGGCAATGCCTTACTGTGTAGAGTTTGCATGTTCTCCCCATGCTTAAGTGGGTTTCCTCTGGGCACTCCAATTTCCTTCATAAGGCTAATTGGCTGCTCCAGATTGCCCCCAAGTGTGAGTTTGTATAAATGGATGTGTGGGTTGGCTCCACTATGGTCTGGTGAACTGTTCAGGGGATACCTCACCTTCACCCATTGTCGGCTGAGATAGACTTCAGCTTCCCCACGACCATAGTAGGAGTAAGCGGTTTGGACAATAAGTGAATGAATAAGTGAGTTTAAATTCACTTAAGTAATCATGGCAGATCAGATCATGGTTGCTAAACCAGTGCATGCTGAGGCGTATACGAATAACTTCCTTGTATATAGTTCTCATGAAGAAATTTATTGATGGACTCAACATCACACCTGCATTCACACTGTCAGACACACCCACTCAGACATGCTGCTATTTTCCGCTATGGTAGTATAATGTATGTTAATCTTAAGATGGTGATTACCTGAGATTATCACGTCTGCACCCAGGAAAAATGTGTGCGCGTGTTGGACGTTTTATTGTCAATGCCTTGAAACATCTGTACTTCCTGAAGCCATCAGAGCCACTTTATGAGTGTATAAATATGTACACCGTCAACAGTCAACATTACCAAGCATTTAGAGAGATTATAGTTACACACACACACACACACACACACACACACACACACACACACACACACACCACATTCCGCCCATCTCTTTTCGACAACCCGCGACTTCATTCGGGAGCTGATGCACTGGCTCATTGCCCTAATGCTTTTAAACATCATCATTCAGTGCCTGCACAAACCTCTCTCTCTGTCACACACACACATTTGGCAAAACAGCCTCTATAATCATGTGCTTCATAAACAGCTTCCTTTTCATTAGTTGCAATAAAACCAGACTTTTGGGATGATGGCAGATCGATGCCTCTATTCGGGACACACACACACACACACACACACAAAGCCAGGAATGGGCACATAATAGAAGACAAATGCGGCGAGAAGTGAGAGAGGGTGATGGTTTGAAGAGCTCGTAGGCAGATGCTAATTCCAGCTAATTGGCACTAATTGGTTGGTTTGGTCAGGTTTATAATTATGACGATTGAAGCTCTTCAATGCACCCCAAAAGCCACTGCGAAATCATAAAACATCTTTAAGCAGCAAATAATTATCATAGCAAATCATTAGCATTTGTGCTTTTCTCCCAAGGAAGAAAGCCTATGACAGTCAGGACAATTTAAGTAGATGTGGCATGACACGTTAAAGAGGCGTGGCCTTAATGACAATATAAGGAAAGTAGGAGTGGCCTCTGTACCTGTCAGGACAAGCAAATAAGGTTAACTGAGGGAGCTCAAGTGAAGGGGGCGTGGCCTCCTATACTTCCAAAGAAAAACATAAAATAAAAAATAAATAAATAAGGAACATATACAGATGTTCATGCAGATCTCTCTCTCTTTCTCTCTCTCTTTCTCTCTCTCTCACACACACACACACACACACACACACCTTTTAAAACTTCTTTTTCTTTTTATGTGTCATGTCTGCCACTACCTAGCCATCATAAACAATTGGCAGCCATTTTGCAGACCTTGAACTTGTCCTACAATAAGCTTTACATAAACTTGTTTCAGCCTTTGGTTCCAAGGTGCTATCCTGAAAATTTGAAGGTGATATTTCAATCAGTTTTTGAGCTATAGAAAAAAAAAATACAAAAGTGAAAACAATACCAGTGATGCTATTGCGGCTGAAAATTAAACGTATTCTCATTTATTGATGAAGTGAGTTTTCCTAAATTATCCTTGTAACTTGATGTAGACCATCTGTTTAGTGCCTTGAGGTAACACACACAATCGCACATGCACGCGCACACACACACATATGCAAATTAGCTGAAATTTCAAACTCTAGCATAGCCCAGCTTCAACACATAAATTAGATGAAATTTCAAACTGTAGCCTAGCTTCAACACATAAATTATCTGAAATTTAATTTTTTTTAACAAAATAAATAAAAAATATCCATGTCACAGTAAAATTCAGTAAAATTCGACTCACATTCACAAATTTAGCTAGATTAACCAATTCATACATGATGGTGTAGTGATCGTTAGCATGTGTAGACCTCACAGCAAGAAGGTCCAGTGTTCTAATCCCAGGCTCAGGCATTTCTATGTGCAGTTTGCATGTTCTCCCCGTGTTTTTGTGGGTTTCCTCCAGATACTCTCGTTTCCTTCCACAGTCCAAAGGCATGCACAGTAGGCTATGTGGCTGTTCCAAATTGCCCATGAGTGTGAATGGTTTATGTTTGTGTGTTGCCCTGCAGGATCTTTGTTGAATGAGTGGTGAATGCGGCAAACATCCATACACCTTTAACTCATTCATTCACCTTCTTCCGCTTCTTCTGGGATCAGGTCACGGGGGCAACAGCCTAAGCAATGAGGTCCAGATGTCCCTCTCCCCAGCCACTTCCTCCAGCTCTTCTGGGGGGACACCAAGGCGTTCCCAAACCAGCCGAGTGACATAGTCCCTCCAGCATGTTCTAGGTCTGCCCCGGGGTCTCTTCCCGGTTGAACATACCCGAAACACCACACCAGGAAGGCGTTCGGGAGGCATTCTAATCAGATGCCCGAGCCACCTCAACTGGCTCCTCTCAACGCGAAGGAGCAGCGGTTCTACTCTGAGTTCCTCCCGGATAACAGAACTTCTCACCCTTTCTCTGAGTAAAAGACCTGCCACCCGGAGAAGGAAGCTCATTTCAGCGATCTCGTTCCTTTGGTAACTACCCAAAGCTCGTAACCATAAGTGAGAGTAGGAACGTAAATTGACTTTGCCTTCTGGCTCAGCTCCCTCTTCACCACGACGGACTGGTACAATTCCGTTTTACAGCAGAGGCTGCACCGATCCCCCTGTCACTCTCCGGCTCCATCCTTCCCTCACTCATGAACAAGACCCCAAGATACTTGAACTCCTTCACTTGGGGCAAGACCTCATTCCAGACCCGGAGGGTACATTCCACCCTTTTCCAACTCAGAACCATGGCCTCAGACTTGGAGGTGTTGATTCTCATCCCAGTTGCCTCACACTGAGTTGCGAATCGGTCCAGTGAAAGCTGAAGGTCCTGGCTCAATGAAGCCAAAAGGACAATATCATCTGCAAAAAGCAGAGACAAGATTCTATGGCCACCAAACCAGAACCCCTCAACACCTTGACTGAGCCTAGAAATTCTATCCATTATGAACAGAACCGGTGACGGGCAGCCTTGGCGGAGTCCAACCCCCGCTGGAAATGAATTCGAAATGTTGTTCCCAATGCGGACCAAGCTCTGACTCTGGCGATACAGAGACCGAACGGCCCGTAGCAACAGGTCCTGTATTCCATATTCCCAGAGCACACCCCACAAGATAGCTCGAGGGACATGATCAAAAGCCATCTCCAAGTCCACAAATCACATGTGGACTGGATGGGCAAACTCCCATGCCCCTCCAGGATCCTGTAGAGTGTGTAGAGCTGGTCAAGAGTGCTGCGGTTGGGACGAAAACCACATTGTTCCTCCTGAATCCAAGGTTCAACTATCGGCCGAATCCTCCTCTCCAGTACTCCTAAATAGACATTCCTGGGTAGGCTGAGGAGTGTGATTCCACGATAGTTGGAACACAC
>JAOUQZ010000032.1:3092665-3111912 GCA_028564935.1 Neosilurus hyrtlii
GTGTGTGTGTGTGTGTGTGTGTGTGTGTGTGTGTGTGTGTGTGTGTGTGTGTGTGAGTGTGTGTGTGTGTGTGTGTATTGGTGCCAGAGCCATTATTTTTTCTCCTTGTGTAGGACTGAGCCTTTCAGACAGATATTTTTCATAGCATATACACTGATTCAGATTAGAAAACCTAAAGATATTGAACACTGCCCTAAACATGCACATCTAGATGACATTATTAACAAAATTTAGTGCCTCCTTTCTCCAAAACAGCGTGATGAAGATCAACAATTTAAATGAGCATTAAATATGTAGAATAATTTTTAAAGTACAGCCTTGGAATCAGTAAAAAAGATGAGACTTGGAATATGTGGTATGTGCAATGACGGTGGCACATATCCAGAGGTGTGTACTGTTTTTGTGATCTGGTGGGTCAGTAGAGAGAAGTGCAATGCAAGCACAGAGATGATGCATAATCAAATTACTTTGAGAATAACCAAGTGACTGAAGAGTGCATGCAGGAGACAGACAAAGCAAAAAAAAGTTGTGTGTGTGTGTGTGTGTGTGTGTATGTGTGTGTGTGTGTGTGCAAATCTCTCCAGCAGGCTGAGTGTCTCTCAGCACTGGAGGCTGAAAGGCTGTTATTATCCACAACAAATGCAGTACATGAGGACAAGAGAGCAGTGTGTGTGTGTGTGTGTGTGTGTGTGTGTGTGTGTGTGCGTGTTTGTGAAAATGTCCAGGAGCAAAAGCAAGTGTATGTGTTAGACAGAATGACAGTATGAGAAAGAGAGTTTAACAATTAACTCTGGTTTTCTGGTGGGTACCGACTGTCACCATGAATTTATTATTGGGATTGAGGTGGTGTACTGGATAGCACGTCCGCTTCACAGCAAGAAAGTCCTGGGTTCAAGTTCCAGGGTCAGCGATAATGTTTCTGTGTGAGGTTTGCATGTTCTCCCCATGCTTGGATGGGTTTCCTCTGGGTAGTCTGGTTTCCTCCAACAGTTTAAAGACATGCACCTAATGGTTGTTTGAAATTGCCTCTAGGTGTGAGTGTGAATGGTTATCAGTGATAGACTGGTGAGCTGTTCATGGTGTACCCCACCTTCGCCCAGAGTTGATTAAAATAGGCTCCAGCCTCCTGTGACCCTAAAAGGATTAAATGGTTCAGCAAATAAATGAATGAATTAATGTTGGCAAATTTGTAGATAATCACTCCACCCTGGGGAACCAAGGTTTTCAAGTAAATCAATGTGTGAGTGGGAAAACTTTGTATTTGTCTTGAAATAAACGTTTTGGATAAAAGCATAATATAGTAATATAGTCCTAATGACTTGGTTATATTTTTTAGATGAGTAATATTCACCACTTTATTTTACTAGGGTCCATCGTATGGCCAACTCACACAACCATTCACACTACCTTCACATCTACGGGCAATTTGAAACAGCCAATTAGCCTAATGTGCATGTCTTTGGACTGTAGGAGGAAACTGGGGTACATGAAGGAAACCCACACAAGCATGGCAAAAACATGCAAACTCCACACAACCATACCCTTACCAGGCTCAATACTCGAATCCAGGACCTTGTTACTGTGAGGCTGATGTGCTAACCAGTATGCCACCATGCCATCCAGATGAGTAACTTATTTTCACATAGTATTTGGATGAGATTTTTAGTACAAACCAATAAAAGTTTGTATCAGGGTGATTGGAAAAAGCCACAGGTCACATCATTGGGAATAAAATGTAAGAAGGACACTTTATTATATTTTCAAACGGCATGTTCCACATCTACATTTATCACGACCCTTAAGCAGCTAGAAAAACATGGACTCCTAGTGAAACAGCAATGTTACGACACAATGTAACTGTGTTGTTATGACTCCACCTAATAACACACAGCCTGAATGGGTATCAAGGAAGCTAAAGACAGTCATTTTGACAATTTATGGCCTTAATTAAATTTTTCTTTTCATATTTATAATTCCACAATTTATAACTGAGCAATTTACCAATTAGGAACTCAGGAGAATCACAAGTGGTTATTGTTCCCCCAAAGAGCCCTGTTATAATGCTAATGCAATAAAATGTGGGTCAGGCCATAGACTGAATAGGAAACCTGGGAATTTACAAACCTAAAATGAAAAATATAAAACTTAAAATTAAGTCATAACACATTTATGTGAGACATATTTAGACAAGTTATGCCATTTAGTTCAGTGGCTCCGCATCCCTGCTAAATGTAAAAATTATTAAATAGATCACATTTGAAACAGAATGGGGTTGTGGGGAAATTTGAAAGTTAGAATAACAAAATATAGAATAACAAAATGTAGAATAAAAAAATGTAACCAGTGTGGTAGCGGTTCAGTGTACTCATGTATTCCTGCACTGAGGAATGGAGGTTACAATGCTGTGATTTAGGGTGAGGCCAGAGGAAGAAGAAGCTTTTTTCAAAGGAAATGTTTTGAGAAGTCATAAGCTTCAAGAATCCCTGGATTAAAGACCCTGATTGAGTGAAATGATCAAATAAACAACCTAAAGGTAAGGTAAGGTAAAGTTTGTTGGGGTTTTACACCTGAGCCTACTGGCTCCACAGGTCAGAGCTTATTCCCGAGTTCCTTAGCATGTAGCAATTTGGCATTCAACTCTTCTGGGATGTAAGTCCATAGCAGGTTACCTTCTCAGCCGACTCTGGGCGAGGGCAGAGTACACCCTGGACAGCTCGCCAGGCCATCATAGGGCAGAAACATGCTGACAGCTATGCAGCCTACTCTTAGCGAAAATCAGCAAGAGTTCTTTTACATGCCTCTCACCATAGACAATGAGAGACATGGCCGGCATTTGAAAACCCAGTTAGCTGCACGTGGGGGGGGGGCTGTTAGAACCCGTTAATAGTGGGGCTTGAACCCCCGACCTTGGGATCAGTAATCCAGCTCCCTACCACTGGGTCTTCTTATAATATGTAAGTCCTAATATGTTGTCCTATTAGAATTACATAGTATTGGCATGTTCAATGACACTACTTTTAAATCTATACAGTACATGCTAAAAATTCTGTGACCTTGATTTTGACCTTTTAAGTTGAAAGTCCAGGTTTCCTGTTAGCCTTCCATCGTAACGGAATGTGTATCAGCATTTGTTTTAGAATTATAAGCACTCTAATTGTCAAACTTGTGACATTGCGCTGACCTTGACCTTTAACACACCTATTCCAAAATCAAATATTCTCTGCGACTTAGGTAGGGTAGCGTCAGCTTCAAGTTTGGTGAATATGCGTGCAGGGGTGTGGTCAGGATTTTGTTTAGAGTCAAACTGACAAACAGACTCACAAATACCAGTGATTACAATACTGCTGCCAAACCTCTGTTTAGGGTGGAGGTAAAAAAATAAATGCGTCTTAATTTGTAATTTGAAAAAAGCAAACAGTCAGCTCATATCGTGACTAACCTTGGAACTGTGACACCATCACAAGCCTACTTACAACTTTCTTTGGCCAGAATGAATTAGCATAAAAATTAAATTAAATGTTGTGAAAACACAACAGTTGGCAAATGGCAAAATGGACTAAATGAAAACCATACAGACATACACACACACACACACACACACACACACACGCACAAACACAAACCAGGGCAGGTTAGTCATTTGGAAATTTCTTGCAAAAATCGTCCAGATGTGACCTTCAACTCTTTTTTATTGTTGTTTGTTACCAGTGTTTTATAAAGTGAGTACATCAGGGGAAAATGGAGTGAGTCAGAGCTTAAAGGGGAAAAAAATAATCCAAAATGACTTTGTGTCAACACAGAAACTTTGGTGGCACTTGGCATTGAGTAGCAGTGCTCCTTTTTGTGGCATCTGTAGAAGTGTACTGTGGGAAAATGAAGATTGGAGATTGAGGGAGTGAAGGAAAGAGACACAGAGAGAGAGGGAGCGAGAAGAACAAAACTGGCAAAGCTGAATGGTTTCTATTAGCATTTGTTGCATTTATCCTAAAGCTTATTTTCACCACCACTACAAAAATGTTTCAAAGATGGAATTATAATCACTGGGGAAAAAAATTCTGTCCATTGATTGAATTCTCAGTTTGCCTATAACAATATCCTGACCCCATCCTTGTATGGATTTTCACCAAACTTGGTTAGGGACTCTACCTTTCCTGGGCCCCAGAGATGATATGATTTTGGAATGTTATGGTCAAATGGGATGGTCAGGGCAAGGTCACATAATGTTGGAAATGGACTTGTCCCCATGTTAAAAATTTTAAAAAGTGAAATACACCCATAAATTCAGTGAGAGATGGGATAAGAAACCATGAACACACTTTCAAACAGCATAATCCCCCCAGCCTTAAGTGACCTCAAAAAGTAAAAATCCAGCCAACAGGATTTTGAGTGCCAATAGACATGCTGTTACTATTGACCACTAATAGGTGGTTGGAGGGACCATGGTTAAGGCTCGGGGCTGCTTATCAGAAGGCCAGAGCTTCAAGCTCCAGTCCCACCCAGATGCCATTGTTGGACTGTTGAGCAAGACCCTTAACGTTCAACCGATCCGTTGTATAAATGAGATAAAAATGTAAGTCGTTCTGAATAAGGGCATCTTCCAAATCATAAATTGCAAAGGTAATATTTAATCATATATAGAAACTTCAAAAGAAACAGTTACTTTTGACCTTGAGTGACCTAAAAAGGTAAAAATCCCAGCCATTCTGTAAATCCTTCAAATGAGAGAATTTTTTCACCAAATTGGTCATGTTCATGTACTATAAAACATATTGTAAGACAGGCAAATGGGTAATAAATACCAGTACCCATATAGTAGGGCCTATTTGGTACATTATCCACTAAACTGTATGAGTCCTCCTCTAGTTTTGAATTTGTTCCCTTGCTACTCTCATTATCAGTAAACCCAGAAAGACTGTTTATGAGCACACTTATTTGTTAGTTATTTATTTGCTTATCCAGCGAGTAGGGCGAGTGTAAATCTGATGTAAAAATAAATAGCAGCAAGGTGATGAGAGTTGTTAGTCCTCAGCTGCCTCAAGATACAAACATTCATTTCACAATTCGCAGAGCATCGACAGATTCAAGGGCATTCAGTCCCAAAAAGACCAACCAACATGCACACATACGCACACACACACACACACACACACACACACACACACACACACACATACACACACACACACAAAGAGAAGTTACATAGTGTTTTCTAAAACAGTCAGCATGCCCTTTAGCCAGCAGTCCATCATTTGTATCGGTAAAACCAATACAGAGGACTTTTCTGGAAAAATTATGCTTTATCTTCAAACTGGTCAAAACCAGACAAATCAACCTTACAAGACCTTGCACACATATGACAATTCTACAGATGCTCAATTTAAAGAAAATCAGACAATAGCATTATAATATTCTATTTGTTCTCATGGTTCAGCATCACTTTGGTGCGAATCGTCACCATGAATTGGTACAAAATTCTTCTTACTGATTACCTTTAACCTGTAGATGAAACTTTGCTATCCTGATGGGAGTGGTCTTTCCCTGGATGTCTCCGCCCCATTAACAGAGCAGGTGGTATGAATGAATGGTTCGATCTGGGTGAAACTGATATAAACCCTATTCTGATGTCATCACAAGACAAACTGAAGACTGGTGGGAAATTTTCTCTTCCGAATAATACCGCGTAAATTAAAATAGCTAACCCATTTCTCTTGCACAATGGATTTGGCCCATCTACACTTTATTAATTGTTAATAAGAATTTAAGTAAATTTAATATGACCTGAAGTCTAGGAGACTTTTTTCGACACAAATCAGATCTAATCGCTGAATGAAATGAACCGCTATCACATCATCTTCTGTCCATTTCTTACGTTCTCCTCACGGGACCTTCAAGCTGCTCACTTCATCTCCATCTCTTCTAATGATTATGATCATCTTGTTCATCGTCATTTGTGAGGTTAATCATGTAATATCGCAGATGTCTGTTTCGGGCTGTAAAAGAACTAAAATGGATGACCGTGAACTCCTTTGACTGCCATTTGGACACGTTGGAATTTGTCTTCGTTTGCAGGTGTCACATGAGACTGAAGGTTGCACGGGGATCATGTATGCAGATGGTGAAGGCCATGGTTTCCTGCAAGATTTTTCCTTGTTCTTTTTTTCTGGGTCCATTATCTCTGGCTTGAGGAGCATCCAAGTCCTTGGCCATACTCAAGGCAGCTAATGGAATGAGGGATGGGAGATTGCCACAACAACGTTGCCATGGCAGAGTGTGCCTGCACCCAATGCCAGGGTTGATGGACATTAGCAACACACAACCAGAGTACCAGCTGCTGGTCTGAGAAGCCATGTGGAACTAGACTCATTCTTCAGCACCCAAGAGGGAATGAACTGTCAAGATATGTTCCATTCCTCTCTGTCCTTCTCTCTGTTTTTCTCTCCATCTTACATATTAAATTTGACCCCCCCTCCCCCATCTCACCGTTCTTTGTCTTGCATTAGTGAATAGTCCCTAACAGAACAAGGATAATGTGGATGGATTGGTCTTTCTCTCACTCTCTCTCTCTTTCTCTTTCTCTCTCTCTCTGTCTTTCTTGTCTCACGTAATTTCATGTCTCGTTTCCAAGCATCAGTCAAGATTATGCTATACATTTTCACCAAGTCCACTAAAAGGTAAAGTGGCCCCTTCTGCCCAGGCATAGTATTATGTCTCTGCTAAGAGGCATCAATACTAAAGTAAAAGAGATGAACATGACTGCTTGCAAGCTGTCTATTCTCTCAGTCCCTATTTTCTGTCCATCTATTTCATGCTGGCTTCTTTGAGTATCATTTCATGGTATCCTCTAAATGTGAACGAAGGACATTTATCACTTAAAACACTACAAAGTCAAAAGACTTCTTACAGTGTGGGAATAGTGAGAAACATGCATAGGTGTTATGGAGGTTTTTCTGGGGGGGTTATAAACTTTTAACCCTACCTCATAGTTTTAAAAATTGGCAAAGTTTGGGATTGTTTAATGGATCTATCCTTCACCAATATTCCTAGAACGCCAGGGTATACTGTGGCACAATCTGATTAACTTTGGTTCTAATTAAAATAATGTTTATGAACTTAGTAACACCTTAGTAAGTCTGTTTCAGGCAACTCTGGGTGAAGGCAGAGTACACCCTGAACAGCTTGCCAGGCCCAAAGGCTAACACCTACAACCATTTACATCCACACTCATATCTAGAGGAAATTTGAAAAAGCCAACTAGCCAATTGTGCATGTTTTTGGCTTTTGGGAAGAAACCAGAGTACCTAGAAACCCATGCAAGCACAGGTAGAACCTCCAACTCCACACAGAACGCCCAAGCTAAGGACTCAACCCAGGACTTTCTTGCTGTGAGACATGCTAATCACTATGCCACCATGCCACCCTTTTTAGCCTAGTTGATAAGTTGGTGTAGATTCTCAATCTTCCAGGTCATGGTAATCCTAAAAAGCTTGGACTTTTTTTGTGTGTTTTTTTTTTTTGAAGATGTTTCACTTTTAATTTAAAAAGTTTTATCACTGACAAAGCTTTTTGGATTTTTTTTAATAAGTCCAGTTGCCTCAACTCAAGCTTTTTAGGACTAGTTGATAAGGGTTTTTCATTGGCAACCAAATCTTGGGCCTTGGAGTTTTCAATTATCCAGTGTGCTGTAACATGAATTTGTCCACCTCTGCAATACATTTACTGTTTGGTCAAGATTACCTGCATTTGTACACTCATAGAGATACATTGAATAAACATAAACTGTGGACAAATGCTTTTAAATAAGCACATGTAGCCACATTTACCAAGATTTGCAAGATCAGAGCAAGCAAATTAAAGTTAATCTATAGTAGCCTGCAAGCATAAGACAATCAACAAACTGTCTTTCTGACAATACCCAAGAAAACATACAAGCCCCAAAAGAAAAGGAGAAAGATTGTACATGGGGCACAAAAAGACACAAAGAAGAGGAAATACAACAGAACTATAGCGTATACGTGTTCTGCAATCAACCTGCTGTCTGCCTGCCAATACTGAAGTCAGCAAGGATATATCTGAAGGACTAATGAAAAGAGATCGGGGAATAGAGAAGATAGTAAACTTGTTGGGACCTCACTGGCTAAAGTGGAGACAGATGGAATGTCCAGATTGCTAGCATTACCCTGCTCTTTCTCTAGATCATGAGTCTTCATCAGGCTAATCACACCATGGATGACTCCATCTTACATTTGGCTATGGCAAGCTTTCCCACCCTCCCTTGTTATTTTCCTTGCTGCTGGGTTCTTGCCTACATAAACCCAGAAACATTGTGCATGCGTACCTGTGGAATTATAAAACTTTAGTACTGCTTTTTTAATTTCATAAAGGTGTTTCTACTTTTGCATATGAAATTCAGGGTTGCATCAACTAAATTTGACATATCAGACTCTGGGTACCTTAACAAAAGATTACGGTATGTCAGCTATACCAGGTGCCTGCAGTAATTTGAAATGTATAACTTGCTGTAGATTTAATTTAGCAAAGTGTTCAAATATTAATAATGTATATCCAGTGTACAGGTAATGACTCTGGGTCCGGTGGTGTAACATTTAGGATGCTAGGCCCATGATTGAGAAGTTGTGAGTTTGAATCCTCTCAGACCCCCACTCTTGCAAAGTATGTATCTGTCCACTCAGTAGTATAAATGGGTACCAGTAAAAAAAAGTACTTTGAAGCTAACCTGTGATGGACTGACATCCCTTTCAGGTGAAGCTGGAGTACTAGTTGCTTCATGCTATGGAAACAGGGATAAGCTTTGGCCTGAGGAGTAAGTGAACTCAGTAGTAAATACCCCAAAAGTCTTTACCTACCTTTTACCTATACAGCTTATGTCATGGGCTAAAGGAATGCTAAGGTAGCACTGCTGCCCCACGTCTCCAGCATCACTGGTTGATCTTGAGCTTGGTTTCCTGTCCATATGGATTTCTACATGTCCTTCTCACATCACTGTGAGCCGTTTCCAGGATCTCTTATTTCATCCACCCACTGAACATGTCCGCAAGTGAACATGGAGCCCTGAGATAGACTTGCATCCCACCCAAGGTGTATCCTTGCATTGCGCCCAGTGTTTGGGTTCCAACATGACTCTGACAAGGATAAAGGGATTGTACAAGATGTAGTTCCTAATCATACCACAATAACCCTAAAGCTGAGAAAACATGGAGCCCACCAAACAAGACACCAAAATGAAATCATTTTGTCAACATCATGCACTATTTTTCATGAATTCTCTCTTTTCTCAGTGCCTCAGTTGATGGTTTGTTTGGAGTTTGCTCCATTTGATTTGGTTAGTCATGGTACATGCTTTTGTCTGTCTTTTTGCCCTGTCTCTGTCTCTGCCTTGTCATTGTTGTATTTCCTGACTGTTTCCAGGTGTTTTGTAAGTCTTTGTTTTGTAGGCCATCGATTACTCTACTGTACATTTCAATCTTCACAAACTCTTATCATACTATTCATCTTAATTCTTCCTGAGCTCTCGTTCTGATTTTTTTGGCTCTGATTATTAAACTTAACTGCATATTTCAAGATTAGACCAATTCCTGTATTATTTATGCTTATAGATATTCCTAATATAGAGATGTAAGCGATTCCTAAATATGGAGCACCCCATAAAGCTTTGGTGGGCTGTTTTTTCTGGTTCATTTTTATACCGCGACCCTTATTAGGATTAAGCGGTTCAGAAAATGAATGAATAAATGAATGTTTAGCCTTCAGTAACATTCACACTCGGACTCAGATACACACACATTCAATCAAAAATCAGTGATAGATTATGGTTGCAGTGTAAATTTAAAAAATAATTTATATTTCATTATTCTGAGTTGACATATCGCCAACACAGCCATGGGACAGTATTAATCAGAAAAACTTGGAGTTTAAATATTGAACCAGACACAGTATGTAATAATATCATATGGTAAAACTCCCGGCAAATGAGTGAACAAGAGTGGCTCATATTCAAGTCAATGGTTAGTCGGTCAGATCAGAGTGAACCAGTGTTAGTGTGAAATCTGACTTCTGCCTCATATAATGAATAAATTAAACTGAGAATGCCTCATTTAAGTGTTGAGACCTTTCCTTTAGTTGAAGAGTTGAAGTATCTTTGAATCTTATTTATTAATTAAGTTATTTATTCACAACTCCATCCAATTACAAAACATCGGGGAAGTATGCTTACTACTGTTATCACCTAAAAGTAGGACAGACTGCAATAAAACCCTCTCAGTGAATAAGGAGAGCTTATAAACTAGTAGCAATTTTTATACGGATGGAAAATGGGCAGTTCTTAAGATTGTATCACACTGCAGGTTATTAAATATAGCTGCCTCTTTGCTCTACCTTCCACTCTCCCTCACTTCCAATACAAAGTTTCCAATAATTTAGGCAACCTTTTAGGGGAGACACTAAGAACTAATAAAATCTGATATTAAAGTAAAAAAGAAAATGTCTTTTTTAATTATTATTTTAATTGGCCTCCTGTGGTAGGTATTTCACTCATCTCATCACACAGTCATTTGCCAAACTACTTAATCCTACTAGGGTCATGGGTAGGCTGAGCAAAAGAGGGGTACACACTAAACAGCTCACTTGACATACAACCGTTCAGACTCATACTTACACCTAGGGACAATTTGGAACAGCCAATTAGCCCAATATGCATCTCTTTGGACTGTGGAAGGAAACCGGAGTACCCAGAGGAAACACACTGTTCATATATCATCAAACATAAGCAAATGTATAATTACTATGCATGGTTTGGGCAACACGGTGGCGTAGGGGTTAGCACAACTGCCTTACACTAAAGGGTCTTGGTTTTTTTTTTTTGTTTGTTTTTTTCTTTTTTTACACTGTCAGCCAGGTCTCAATAATGAATACCAACAACTGCAGCAGAATGCTTCTAGTGTATCATGTATTAGATGGCTCACTTGCTAGGGTATTAAATGCATTTGTAATAGTGGTTCACTGAGATTTGCCAGCTTTGATTAAGCATATAGCAGGTCTATTTCCTGCTATCTATTCGTATACAGACAGAGCAAAGAATAAAACATGACATGGACGGACATCTAACCTCACACTTGGAAACAATTTGTGAATGACAGGCACAAATGAAGGCATGTGATCAGAGCCTAGATGCTTTCAAGAACAGTCATTATCACCTTGATGGACCACATATGATGATTCCAAAGAATTGTTTTAAATAAAAATGTTGGGCAAAGGCTACAAGAAAGTCCTTGGTTAGAGTAACTGGAGAACCCAGAGAAAACCCACTGTTCAAGCGAATGCATAATTACTATACATGGTTTGGGTGGCACGGTGGTGTAGTGATTAGCACGATTACCTCACAGTAAGATGGTCCTGGGTTCGAGTCCTGGGCTCAGGCATTTCTATGTGGAGTTTGCATGGGTTTCCTCCAGGTACTCCGGTTTCCTCCCACAACCCAAAAACATGCACATTAGGCTAATTGGCTTTTCCAAACTGCTAGGTGTGAGTGTGAGTGTAAATGGTTGTATATGTGATGGACTGGCGAGCTTTCAGGGTGCACTCTGCCCTCGCCCAGTGTTGGCTGAAATAGGCTCCAGCCTCCTCGCGACCCTTGTAGGATTAAATGGTTTGGAAAATGAGTGAGTATTTTGGGGGGAAATTATGTCATTTGGGTGACATGTTGGCGTAATGGTTAGCACATCTGCTTCACAACAAGAAGGTCCTGGGTTTGGGTCTCGGTCCTGGTTAGGGTGTTTCTGTATGGAATATGATGTAGCGCCTCGGATTGCACATACCCAGTAACTTCAGTGCAGTGATGTATTTTATTGACTAAAACATTGACTGGACGGATTTCTCCGAAGTCATTACACACCTTTCCTCAGCTCCAGACGTTCTCTGTTGTTTTCTAAATGACACCTGTTTCACAACTGCAAGTGAAAGACTCTCAGCGTGCGATTTGCCTGTCAAATGGAATTACATTTCATGATGAGGGTTACACTGTGCTGTGTGTGTGTGTGTGTGTGTGTATCTGGAGGAGTTATAACCTGGCAAGTTAGACGTGAGATTTAACAAATCATCTCAAATGTCTTGAACCCCTCAGACAAGCTCCACTGCCTGTCAAGAGGACAAAGCATAAAATATTAAAACTTTACATGCAGCTTTTCTTCTCTAGCTTCTTCTGCCTGATCGCAGTAGTTCCTTGACATTACGTAGTGTAGGAAATTATGCTTGTGAATGTGTCAGTTTGTTCCCCAATAAAAGGTTGGTGGCTATAAATGTCTGCCTGTTATTTTTCATTTTTCTCTTTCTGCTTTTTCTGGGGTGGCATGGTGGCGTAATGGTTAGCATGTCCACCTTTCAGCAAGACGGTCCTGAGTTCAAGCCCCAGCTAGATGAGGGCATTGCTTTGTGGAGATTTGCATGTTCTCCCTGTCCTTTCATTGGTTTCCTTTGGGTTCTCCAGTTTCCTCCCAAAGTCCAAAGACATGCACATTAGGCTAAGTGGCTGTTCCAAAGTGCCCCAAAGTGTAAGTGTATGTGTTGGCCCTGTAATGGACTGGGGAGCTGTTCAGGGTGTACCCTGCCTTCGTCCATCATTGAAAACCATACCATTAATTCAATAATGGTTGAAAGTTTTGATTCATGACTTAAATTTAACAGTAATGCTTGTGGATGTTAACTCCAATGTTCTTGCTATTAATGATATTCTTCATTTTTTTAGCATCCAGTTTATGAAAAATTTGCCACTCAGAGTGGTGCAAGAGCTTGTGTCATTTCAGGCATTACTGTGCTTGTACATCACACATGACATATGAAGTCAAGGATCAGCTTCAAGTCTTAACCTTAAAACTGGAGTCCGGAAGATTCACCTATTCTGTCTCTATAAATCACCAGCTAGTGACCTCAGCCTGACATCGACTTGGACACATATTGGACCCATGCAGGCTTGTTTTTTCAATATCTGCCTCATAGACAAGAAACGATGGATAGTTTCTGGTCAAGTTACTGAACTGAATGTTAGCCTTCTAAGACTTTGTTAGCTTCTACCTCAGAACATATAAAGAGATAACTTGAAATACTAGCAAAATGCTTTATATAATATGAGGACATTTCATAGGATTTAAATACTAATTTTCACGATCAAATTTACGATTTATGAAACACCAACTTTTCTATTAAACACTATAGATTATTGGTCAGTGTCACATTTCTCAATTACATCACCAACATTCACCATTGATGGAGCCAAACACAACACCAACATTCATCATCAATAGATCCGATTACACCTCCAACATTTACCATCAGTGAAGCCAGTTACACCATCAACACTTATCATCAATGGAGCCAATTACACCACCAATATTCACCATCAATATAGCCAGTTACACTTACAACATTCATCATCTGTAGATCTAATTACATCACAAACATTCACCACCAATGGAGCCAAATACACTTACAACATTCATCATTAACAAAGCCAATTACACCACCAACATTCAACAACATTGGAGCCACTTACACCCCCAACATTCACTGGAGTGTCAGGTCAGACTTAGAGTGTATGAATAGTAATACTGAATAGTAATTCGGCATCTAAACCATATCCCATACTTATGCATGCTAATAAGGAAAAACAAGACCTGACAATAGTTCAGAAGAGCTCCTCATGAGTCAACAGCAAACTTTGTTGGCTTTGTCAGCCAACTTGGCATCAGTTCCAACATCAAGCAACGAGTTTCCTCTGTGACCATCTTGAAAAACAAGGCTGCATGTTAAAGGACACGTCTCAGGTGCAGCCTATTTAAATGTCTGCCCTATCAATTCTCGATGGTACCATTCACTATCATTTGCCATTATGTCAAACATATCTGAACGCTGATGTTCATCAATAAACTTCCACTATTCCTCACCAAACACTAAAATTCAGTGGGCAGTGGTGGCTTACTGGTTAAGGCGATGGGTTCCTGATCCGAAACTCAGTGGTTCAATCTCCACTATCACCACTGTTGGGCCCTTGAGCAAGGCCCTTATCTCTCAATCAGTTGTATAAAAATGATAACTGTAAGTCACTCTGGATAAGAGCGTCTGCCAAATTCTGTAAATGTAATGTAATAATTTCATATAAAGAAAAATAACAATTCTCCTCAAACACCAGCTTTAACTAATAAATACCACCAAATTTCCAATGTTCTCTATAAAACTACTACTGAACCCCAGCCTTCTACAATAAAACCCCTAATTTCCCACAAAACATAAGTTATGTGGCTTTCAGTTAAAGTAAAAGATGACCTGTAGGTCAACTCTGATCTCCCATAATGAGACAACACTCTCATGTGCTGTGCCTCGCTGTGCCTCGACCTTCTGACCAGTTGGATGGAAAGTACATAAGGTGACCGATCAACTTAAATCTGCCCGTCTTTATTCTGAATATTTATCTCCTCCAACTCAGCATACTGATGATCACCCATGGCCACAGAAGGGCGACGTCAGCACAAACCTATGCCAATCTGCATTCATTATCTCTCACTCACCCTCTCTCTCCCATAATTTCTTCCATCTCTTCCTCTGATTGCCCTTCACCCATGGCCAACCAAAGGCACTATCACTCAATGGGGCAGCACCCTCTAACTCTTCTCTCTCTATAGATCGCTCTCTGTCTTGGATTTATTGCTCCCACTGCGCTGCTGTGATGGACAGATCCGATCTCATGGCTTAATTAGCTGGGCTCTAAATGTGAACTAAGTCAGCCATAGCCACAGCCAGGGATCTGAAAGAGACGCTGAAGGTGGCAGTGTGCTTCCATAAACTAAACATTGAACACAGAACGCAAAAGTGGATGTGTTGGGTGGAACACACTCACACACATGAATGGAGGCGTGTCCAGGCAAAAGAGTGCTGGCGTTTCTCAGTTGGAGAAAATGGGTCTGCGATGGTTGAACGAAAGTGAAAGGTAGACAACAAGAAAAAAGTGTGAGTCATGCACACATTTGCAGTTTAGGTAGATATGACGGCACAGTCTATACTGTTATAAAACATAATCAGTAACATGGTAGTGTAATGATGCAGTCCAAAGTGTTTTATTCCCCTTATACCCCAGCAAAAAACTAACAAACAAACACTCTGTGTGGAGGCGGCCTATGCCATGAACAGCTCGCCAGTCCATTGCAGGGCCAACACACAACCATTTACACTTATATTTACATCTGGGGGCAATTTGGAACAACCAGAGAGCCTAATGTGCATGTCTTTGGACTGTAGGAAGAAACCAGAACACCTGGAGGAATCCCACACAAGCAGGGAAAGAACATGCAAACTTCACACATTAACACCCCCATCAAGCTCAGGACTTGAACCCAGGACCTTCTTGCTGTGAACTACTCTGCGTGTGAGCTTAAATAGTTTCTTCAGGAAGCCTTTGTATTCAGCCAAACTGAACTGATAATGGAAGATAAACCACGTTGACAATTGGCTGGTGAAGGAGAATCTTCAATTACGAGATGCGGCCATACATTTTAGTGACCAATGGGTTAGCAGCTAATACCTGTGAGACTTTTTTTTAACACTTTATGGTAGATTAGACAGTTTTGCTGCTGTATCTCCACCTGGCTCAGGAAATTAAATGAATTGAGGGAATACCTGTGCTGGGAAGGAGCAGAAACTGATAAGGTGCTCTGCAGGTAATCCACTCCTTTAAAAGATGCTAGCAGAAGGCAAAAAGTTATTTTGGTCTCTCCAGAGCTATAAAAAAATTAAAATGTAGAACAGTTGATTTTAGTGCTGGAAGCTGGCCAAGACTGACTGGTGGACACTTGGCCATATCGGTCTGGACTTTCTCTCTTACTTTCTTTTTGCACACATGACAGTTTGAGAGATGTACATAAAATATTCAATTGAAAAATACACATGTATATAAAATATTTAAAATATGGTTGAGTATGCTGAGAAAGGACTAGCCATCTTATAAATATTAACAATGTACAAGAAGTACCAACATTTTTTAACACACCAAGATGCTCTGTCCAAACTTTACCATTTAAAAACTCTTTAAACACTTACCCACCCAAACAAAATCAGTCACCATTTGATACCAATAAACTCACTCACAAAGTGAATAAGTATCACTATGAAACACCAACACTTCTTCAAACATCAACTTTCACAATCAAACTATAACCGATACCAAGATTCTTTATTAAACACCACTCATTAAGATGTCAACATTCTCCATTACAACTAGACATTCACCAGGACATGTAAAATAAAAATGTATTTAAAAAATATCACTATAACTGTCCATGAAACACCAACATTCACCATCCATTCACTTGCCAAACAGCCTAATACTATTGGTATAGTGGAGAGGTTGATACCTATCTCAGCTGACTATGGGTGAAGGTGGTGTGCACCCTGAGCAGCTCGCCAATCTATCAAAGGGCCAACACACACAATCATTTACACCAGGGGTCTCAAACTCAATTTACCCAGGGGCCACTGGAGGCAGAGTCTCGGTGTGGTTGGGCCGCATCAGGTTTTCCACAAGAAAAGCTTTGTTTTTAAATTTTCTCAAATCTTCTCAAATCTCTTTATTTTTTATTACAAAATAAGACGGGAAAAATAAATAAACAAATTAAGAATTAATAATAAAATATAAAAATAATTTGATTTATTTTATCAGAGAGAGAGAGAGAGAGAGAGAGAGAGAGAGAGAGAGAGAGAGAGACCTCATATTAACTCTCTAAGTGCCATTGACGTGTGTATAAATATATATATTTATTTATATATGTATAATATCGCGCTGGGCAGCAACTTAAAGACACTTTTATTTTGAAGTGTTGTGAACGCAGCGCGTTGGGCCGAATGTCCGCGTGAACCCAATAGAAACAAGGCAGCCAGTCAGGCACTAACTTTCACTCATTGAGAAATGTTTCTCTGCTTGCATCAAACCCGGCCGATGTCCCGCCCCGGAGAGCCATATACCCCACTGTGATTGGTAGGTTTGTTTAGCTCCGCCCACAACACTGTAACGTGCCGGTACGTATCAAACTCGCGGGCCGCAGTAACATTAAACTTTCACATTATTTGGGCGTGATTTATACTATTATCCTGAGGGCCGCAATTGGCCCCCGGGCCGCGAGTTTGAGACCCCTGATTTACACACACATCCACACCTAGGATCAATTTAGAACAGCCACTCAAGCCTAATGTGCATTCCTTTGGACTGTGGGAGGAAACTAGAGAAAACCCACGCAAGCATGGGAAGAACATGGAAACACGAAAGAGAGAGAGAGAGAGAGAGAGAGAGAGAGAGAAAGCGACAGAGATGGAAAGAGAGAGATAGAGAGAGTTTGTGTGAGATAAAAATGTGTGTGAGTGGGAGGTAAAGGGAGAAAGTAAGAGAGATGGAGGGAAAAAAACAAGAAAGATGGATGGAGGAGTGTGTGTGTGTGTGTGAGAGAGAGAGAGAGATTAAAGAATGCCAGCACGGTTGCCTATTGAAAGGAGAGAGTAGGAAGTGGGGATTCATTATGCACAGCACTTATCTCAAAGCCTGCGTCTGTGCACACACACACACACACACACACACACACACACACACACACACACATACATACATAAATACATACACACACACTCAGTTTTACTCACTCTCACACACATCCCATGTATGTATTAGGATAAAACATCTAAACGTTTTAGATGCCCCCCCCCCCAACTCCCACTCTCTCCATCTTTCCTTATCTAGTGCCTTCTCCAGGCTCAGTGTTAACTAATTATTTTTTGCTATCATGCATTGAGGCTTCAGACCCTACCAAAGTAGCACACCCGTTATACAGATTAGGCTGCAGAAGTGTGAGAGAGAGAGAGAGAATATGTAACCTCCTCATAAAGGTAATACTAATGCCATTATGTATGTCCTGGGCTCAGCCTGGGCATTTCTGTGAGGAGTTTGCATCTTCTCCCTGTGCTTGCATGGGTTTTCTCCAGGTACTCTGGTTTTCTTCCACAGGCCTAAAAACCTGCACATTAGGCTTATTGGCTGTTTCAGATTGACTCTAGGTGTGAGAGTGAGTGTGAATGGTCATATGTGTGTTGGACTTGCAACCTGACCTGGTGAGCTGTTCAGGGTGTACCCAGAGAAATGCGCCAGCCTGCACGCGTCCCTAATTAGGATTAAGCGTACCAAAGATTAGGTGTCAATGTAAATGTGAATGGTTGGATGTCTGTGTTAGTCTTGCGATGGTCAGGCAAGCTTTTCAGGGTTTACTCAGTATTGGCTGAAATTGGTTCCAGCCTCCATGCGACCACAGTAGGATTAAGCAGCTCGGAAAAGGAGTAAGTCACTTTATTAGTACTATAATACTGTATTATTTATTTGTTCATCTTCATCAAGTATGGTGCTGGATACGAAACCCACTGTCCATGAGCCAGAGACACTCTCTTTATAGAACTAAAGTCCGCCACACACACACACACACACACACACACACACACATTCACACCTTGAGCATCAGGGAATTTTGCATTAGGTACACAGGAGGAAACTCAAAAGCCTCAAGAAAACCCACATGGACATGAACTCACTCTCTGCATAGTGGTTAGCAAAGTCCCAAGCTTGTTTCTGTGTGGAGTTCACATGTTCCCTGTGCTTGTGTAGGTTTCCTTCGGGTTCTCTGGTTGCCTCCCACAGTCCAAAGACATGCACATTAGGCTAAATTGCTGTCCTAAATTGTCCATCACGAACACCATGTTCGAACATAAGGGTGTCCATAAGGTTGTCCATAAGTGCACATGATCGACTTTGTAGTCGTGTCATCGGACTTGCGGCCGCATGTTCTGGACACTCGGGTGAAGAGAGGGGCTGAGCTGTCAACCGATCACCACCTGGTGGTGAGCTGGCTTAGATGGCGGGGGAGGCTGTCCTTCAGACCTGGGAGACCCAAGCGTGTAGTTAGGGTCTCCTGGGAACGTTTGGCGGAGTCTCCTGCTAGAAGGGCCTTCAACTCCCACCTCCGGCGGAGCTACCACCACATCCCAATGGAGGCCGGGGACATAGAGTCCGAATAGGTCTTGTTCTGTGTCTCCATTATTGAGGCGGCAGCCCAGAGCTGTGGCCAGAAGGTCGCCTCGGTGCCTGTCGTGGAGGCAACCCCCGAACCAGGTGGTGGACACCTGCAGTAAGGGGGGCTGTCAAGCTGAAGAAGGAG
>JAOUQZ010000032.1:3113603-3131202 GCA_028564935.1 Neosilurus hyrtlii
ATATATATATATATATATACATGTGTGTGTGTGTGTGTGTGTGTGTGTGTGTGTGTGTGTGTGTGTGTGTGTGTGCGCGCTTCAGAAACACTTCAATAGAGCTAGTTTAAATCAACCGATCTGTACAGATGTTTACACCCATGTACCATACATTCCTGACATTTCCTCTCTATGTTTGCGTAAAGGCCAGTGTTGTCCTCAAGTGAGACGCGCTCTTTAAAGGTCAACTAAAGGGCTCTGGATCATAAGATTATTATAGTTGGAATGCTATCGTTTTCTCTTAGGCAAATACACACTTCTGCCATTGAGCATTACCCAAGGGTCCTGTTCCAAATTGCCCTCGATCCCTTGCTGCCTTGAGTGCTTAAGGCGGCCATAGAGCACATAATAATAAAATCTGTTGCGTGAGGCAGAAAGATTCTGGCACATACTTTTGGATCTCTTCGCAGTTCAATCTATTATGGTTTATTAGCATGACAAATTCTGGTACATTTTGGAATGCCAAACTCAGGACTGTTAAAGTTGCATAAAATAAAGGCTTGGAGTTTGTAGTCAATAAAAATAAATAGTTAAGAATTTTCACTCAGGGACAATGTGGCCAAATTCTTTAATTGAATTTAACCCTTAATATTCAACAAATATTGTGACCCCTGGGCAAAATCTTAACCACTAGTGTGCATATATCAACACAGAAGTATTGATGGGTACCAGGAAAAATAAATTGGGAGGGTAACCTGCATCCCATCCAGGAGAGGTTTAGCTCCTAGTCACTTTACATGACAGAAACCAGGATAGGCCACAGCTGTGATGAGCCCATAGGCTTGGGTGTGAGAGGTTCCAACAGACTTACCTTGCAAGAGGTCACTTAGCCTCTCACTCATTTGCCAAAGCCTTTACTTGTGGGGAGGCTGAAGCCTGAAACAGGGTACACCAGACCATCGCAGGGCAACACACACAACTATTTGCTCTTACACTCATAGCTAAGGGCAATATGGAACAGCCAATTATCCTGATGTGCATGTATTTGGACTGCAGGAGGTAACCAGAGCACCAAGATGAAACCCACACAATCATAAGGAGAACATGCAAGCTCCACACAGAGATGCCCTTGTCAAGCATGGGACCCAGGGCCTTCTTGCTGTGAGGCAGATATGCTAACCACTACGCGCCACAGAGCCGATACCTCTTACAAATGCTAAGAACTTTAGAAAGTGTTTGCTAACCCTCACAAAACTTGATTATACCTGTCTTTGAAGACTCCTTAAAGCGTGCTGACAGGACCGTATCTCTAATAAATACAGGAGAGGACTGGTAGCTGTTAACTTGAAACCATATTATGATTAACTGAATTGCGGTACCTCGGGCACATCTCCTTTATGTCAATCTCCCGGCTCCCTCGTTTTCTACAGGATTGGTCACCAATTGACATCGAAGCAGCGATTGCCCATGTCTTAGCTTTCTACAAACTCTTTCGGCAGATGTGAAACATGTCTATGATTATTCGGATCTTGACCACCTTTAAATAAAGTGAAAATTAGTTTGACACCCCTGTATTATGGGATGTGAGTAGTGTATCATAGTGTGGTACATTTGCATACTATGAATTCAGTAGAACATTAGTAGAACTGTTCGAGTACTATTAAATGCGAACGGAGTATCTGGACATCCCACATAATGTGTTTTGCAAACTGACAGTATGAAATTTTGGACATTCGGACATAGCCTATGACAGAATAATAGCATTCTAGACCAGAGTATTTCTGCAGTCATGCATCAAAAGAGGAACGGTTGTTAAATGTAGGCTTGGATAAGAATTTTGAAACTCATTAGCATATGATCACAGCACTAAAGTGTCAGCAGAGAAGCACAGAAAAACGTCGACAACATCGTCAACGAATGTGATTTAGTGTCTGAATTGAAAGGCATCCTACCAAAAGAAACCTAATTGCACTGAGTCAGTGAGGTCTAATGGAGCCTGAATTGGTTTGATTGCACAACGTGCTTTTATGCTAAGTTAGCTTATGCTCAAAAAAACTCAAGCTTTTCTTTCTACCCTATTTTAGGCTTTGAATTTCTGTGAATCTTATGTCGGCTGTTACATATTTAAGCTGATTATTAAGTTTCAACAAAAACGGAAGACTGCTAAGGCCCGCCTTTTAACCTAAAATGAAGCTATTCTTACCAAATTGTTGTACTTTTGCTCAGGGAAAAGTACTATTAACCTACAATGTTCATTTTTCATGCATTTTTCAGAGAATCTCACTTACATAGGGAGAAAAAAATCAAATATAACGAGAAGCTCTGACAAGCAGTTCATGGCTGTGGGAAAAGGTAGGTGACACTCCTTCAGTCAATGATGCAGCACTGTCTAAAATATTTAGGACCAGCATTCAATTATTCATGCTGCTTTCCACGCTGTGTGAGATACAGTAATCCATTTCCACACCAGAGGCCCTCTATGCTCAAACAAATGGCTTGTTGTTTTAATGTAATTTGCCCCAGGAGTATTTGCGGGTGGCTAAGTGTAATATTTGGCAAGAGGTAAGAGTGCGGGAGTGATGTAGTATTTAAATAAAGTAGATAAAAAATATATTGTTATGATGCCATACTCTAACTCGGCTGGGTTTACAAGCCTGGCTAGAAGCACAATTTAAAGAAAAGTGTCATAAATGCCTTCTGACAAGGAGCCAGCTCTTATTCTCGTTGCCAAGCCAAAGATGGGAATTTATGCAGAGTTTTATATGATATTTTTATATCAAGATGACTGTCTAACCTATTGTCTATATATAACTGATGTCTAGAACTAGCAGCACTTGAAGTCCCCTGCTGTGGCGCCTCACGTTGCCTGTGTTCAGGCATGCTTGAATGCACTGCAAAAATCACAGCTCACTGCCAAATAGAACACATGTTCAATGGCTGTGTAAGAGGAAATCACGCTCTTTAGTATATGCAACACAGAAATCATGTGGATCGTTATCCCAAGATAAAAAGCAATAATTGATTGAGATATATATAAGTATAGAGAAATACTCGGTTGAGGGGGTTTTATCCATCAAGGTCAAAGGCCAAAATCAAATAATTCTTCATATCATTTTCAAAGATTTTCTTCTGTAATCCAAGTTGTAAATTTATTGCTAGCAATCTAGTTAGCATCCATGAGTTCTATGAGACAAGAATGCTATTGAGCTAGCTTCATTTTTTATTCATTCTAGACATGAAAAGTAACAAAATTTTGGAATGAGATTGTTTGACAATAAGAATTTAATTTTTTATTTCAAGAATTAGACCTTTTCTCACCAAATGTGAAAACATGTGGTAAGGAACAGTAAGTTTTGAATGCAAGCAGCTATTTTTTTCCTAGAGGAGGGAAAGGGTGGAAACAAGGATATCATGGATGGATGGATATGCTACACTCAGCTGCAGGTGGCTCCTCCTGTCTAAAGCACTGTGGCATTGAGCTGTTGTATTTTATCTCTATCTATTTGTTTACAACAGCATGAGTATTAAGAAACTAAAATGAGGTTTACGGATGCTAAAGGTGGCTAATCAAGAGGTTTATCCCATCTACCTTATATGATATCTATGAGGTGGACATTGGCACGTGCTGATCATGAAATAATTATCCATAAAGAAATGGCTAATAAGAAGTTGCAATATTAGCCCCTTTTGTTAAAGAATGTCTGTTCTTGTGATTTTGTTTACCTAAACAGAAAAAATAATGTTTAGTTGTCTGTCCAATTCAGAAGTGTTGGAAACACCAACAGGAGCTAATGCGATAGGCGCTTGCCACCACTGGTAGATGGCCAACTGTTGGCTTGGCATATCCTAGGCTTTAGATGAGCTGTGGAATCTTGATGTTTTTTAAATGTAAGAAAAGAAAATAGGCTGACTAGTGTACAATCTAAAGCTGCCTAACAAAATAAAGCTGCCTCCTTTACTTCAGCCACAAAAAGTGAAGTGACCTTTTCCTTGCTAGAATACGGTATTTTATCTACACCATTTGAGCACAGTACTGAAGCCATGATGATTACCAGAGACACCAAAGAGACATAAATCTTCATGATTTGCCCTATACAGCTTTAAAAAGTAGGCAGCACTGCCAGTGTGATTGCAAGCAGTTCAAAGCGATGTCAATAACGAACGTTTTCAACCGTGAGCGCTAAATATAGCTGTTCTGCACCATTGCAGAAGCAATCAAGTGTACACCGTAACCCAAACCATACCTTGGAGATAATATTTGGTTTGCAAAAATAAAGCTTAGAGGAAATCTACATGCATATCGACTTCTCTATGCGCTTATTGCTAGTGGGGCAGTGGTGGCCCAGTGGTAGGGTGGGTTCAAGCCCCACTATCACTGGGTTGTCACTGCTGTACCCCCCAATGTAAATGTCATTAACTGGCTAAGTAGGTATGAATGTTTGTTTGTCTCTGTGATGGATTCATGACCTGTTCAGGGTATACCCCGCCTCTCACCATAAATCAGATGGGATTGGCTCCAGTGTTCTCCATGTTGCCGACAGATAAACAATATAGATAATAAATAAATAGGTGATTACAATACTTTTTCCATTTGATTTGTCTCTTTTTAAACCCGTATGTTTCCCTTTCTGCACTACAAAGTAAAGTATTATATCTTATATCCCAAACTAGCATTTATAGAAGCTTTGATATTTTTTTCTTAACTTTCGTGTGAAGCTATCATATGTTTAGGTAATCAGAATAACTTCGTCTTCAAGTTAGACAGAGCGTGTCCATCAGGTTTAATAATCCATTCATTTTCTAAGCCACTTGATGCTAATTAGGGTCGCGGGGAGGCTGGTGCCCATCTTAGTCGACTCTGGGCGAGGGCAGGGTACACCCTGTAACGCTCACCAGGCCATCACAGAGCCAATAATCACACAACCATTTGCACTTACAATCACACCTAGGGTGATTTGGAACAGTCATTTAGCCTACTATGCAAGTTTTTGGACTGTGGGAGGAGACCGGAGTACCCGGAGGAAACCCACGCAAGCACAGAGTGAACTTGCAAACTCCACACAGGAACGCCTGTGCCAGAGAATCAAACCCAGGCCTTCTTGCTGTGAGGCGGAGGTGCTAAACACTGCGCCATCGTGCCGCCTCTGTATGTCAGGTAAGTTTTTAAATTTGAATTTCTACACTTATCACATATTAACTAATGTCATGACAGTAGTAATGTTATTAGTAGTATTAGCGTAAACACATCATAAAGGTAATGTAATGTAACCTAACATTAGGCCCTATTATACAACAACAGTTTATGTTATTTAAACTAAAATACTAGGTCAGAGAACGCATCTGTTCGCTCCACCAGTCAATTTTATCCACGTTGCTGATCCCCTTACTAGGTTTGCATAGGGGTTAGAAATTTTCTGGAAAAATTTCCAGAAACTTTCCATGATAACTTTAGATGGGAAATTTTGGAAATATTTCATGTTGTAAATAGTAATTTGTTTTGGGAAAATGTAGGAATTATTTTGTCATAAGAATCCACACATTCAAACATTCACAAAACAATTTTCAAATGACAATTCTGATCTTTAGTTGTTAGTTGGTTAGTTAGTGTAATGTAGATTGCAAGGAAGAAATTTAATTGAATTTACCTGAAATCTGATTGTTTCAGTCAGGACAAAATTTTCCCGAAACACATTTAACTTCCCTCTATAGGCTAACCTGCATTTTTTTAAAAATTCCCATTAATTGCCACGAAACATTTCCAACACTGAAAATTCCTGGAATGTTTTAGCCCTACTTCTGATATTCAGCCTGTTTTGTGTATGATTTCTTGCCTGGCTTTTTGGATTGTTTCTTTGACTTTTAAAGACATTCAACTGTGTTTGCATCCTACTTATTTCTTTATACATAACATTCACACTTTGAAATGATTGGGGAAGTTTTTACCTTACATTCAGGAAAGTAAAAAGATAGGCTGTTGTAGGAATGATTGTTTATAGATGCTGTAAATTGTTTCTTGGCTGTTCAGTAACATTAAATGTAACTATAAATGGATGTGGGAAAAATGATAGCATGACCTTCTTTAAATATTTGCAGTTGTTGATAAATTCCTGTAGTGCAAAAGGAATAAAATACTCATGAAGGCTTCATGTGATGTAAATGTAAACCCCTGTCATATTGATTAAATCATGCCTAACTTTTATAACAGTTGGTGATCATGATACATTTGAAACCAAGCCAGTTCATTTGTATTCATTACTTCACCAATCTCCTCTTTCCAATCTGCAGTGCTACTATAAACTACTCCAAGGGTCTCCAGGTTGCATAATTGCGTTGCATGTGAGTGTATCATTTCGTAAGGTCAGCAGTGCTCCAATTGCTTGTGGCCATAAAGTCACAACCCCTTGATTTCAGCTCCAGATAATGACAGACCCTCTACCTCCAACACAATGCAGCTTTTAAGAGTTTTTCTTTTCGCTATTCAGTCAGGACAAAGAGGACAATGGGAGGACAAAGGAAAGAAAGTGAAAGAGTCACGTCAGGGGGTGGAAGATATTTAATCAATGGCTTTGAAAAAAAAGTTGCAAACACACACTTTCCTTCCTGGAGTAGGTGCACGTCAGGGGTCTGGGGCAAGCACGTCCGTGGAAAATCCAAGGAAACTCTAACTGCCAGTCTCTCTCTCTCTCTCTCTCTCTCTCTCTCTCTCTCTCTCTTTCTCTCTCAGTGGTCACAAGACCACATGTTTAGGCAGTAAGCTAACAGCATTATTCTTTATTATCACTGTATCTCCGCAGTATAAGTGTAAGGCATACTATGTTTTTACAGGCTATCTGCCGCTGCATCTTCCACTGCCGCAGATACATCTTGTCAACACTCTAGCAGTGCCTTTTCTTTATGGATTTATTTCATATTTATGTTGGATGGTCCCTACAGCACACCATACCATCCTATTGAAGCTAGGTCACCTTGACCAATTTTTCAAGGTTACAACGGTCAATTAAATAATGAAAAAATCCTGTAAACTCTCTAGAGGGTTCAGTTGACACGGGAGATACGCCTAGTATTCTGTTATTGTCTATACCACAGGAGTACACTGAAAAAAAAATTTAATATAACATATACATACATACTTGATTTGGGAAGATATAGACTATAATCTTGTTAAATAATCTGCCAGTACACTAGTTGTCCTTGGTAAGAGTTATTAAAATAAGCTAATGTTTAAAAAGCTTCAGCTTTAAAAGTAAGACATGGCTAAAAAATAAACGGTTAACACTCATTCCGAAGGTTAAAACTAGCTTGTAAATTTTAATTTACTTTTAAAGTTTAAAACTTTAATTTTAATTGCTTGGTACACCCTGAACAGCTCACCAACCCATTGAGGTGCAGCACACACACAACTATTCACATTTACATTTGAAACAGCAAATCAGCCTGATGTGCATGTTCGTGGACTGTGGGAGGAAACCGGAGTAAATCGTGACAGTAGGTGCAGGAGAGTGCTGTAACTTTGTCTTTTTATCTCTTTATAAGAGTTTTAGTATATAATACGTTGAAAGACAAAAAAAGTCAAACCAAAATGAGATTTTTTTTTCACTGCAAGCATGTAATGTTTTCACTTATGTCGGTTTGTTAGTTTCTAAAAACTTAAAAAAGTTATGCACAGTTTCTAGATTTTTTTCTAGAGTAGTGTATGGAACAAGTAACGAACCATAATATTTTGGCGGTGATCTTTGAATGGGATCACGTTGAAACATATTCCCAGAATCCTGAAAAATACCTATTCTCATAAATATGCGCCAAAATGGCGAAAACATTTTCTTTATCATAACTATGTCAAGTTATAATAATAGCATCTTGAACTTGAACTCTCAGGAGCAGTTGTGGCTTTATGGTTAATTCAATGGGTTACTGAACCGAAGGTCAACAGTTTGATCCACACTATCATCACTGTTGAGCCCTTGAGCAAAGCCCTTAACCCTCAGTTGCTCAGCTGTATAAAAATGATGATTGTAAGTCGCTCTGGGTAAGAACGTCTGCAAAATGGTGTAAATGTAACTGAGTGCCTTTTTAGTTATAGCGTGTATTAACAAGCAAACATGAAGAAATTAAAAAATATGTGAACACTATTCCTGAAAGGTTAAATGCTGTAATCAAAATAAAGGATATATTAAGGTATTTTCATTGTTTTTGTTTATTAGCCATACTTTTACCTCATTGTTCTTATTGCTTACAGTAGCATTGTTCAATACATTTTCACCAAAAAAATTATAGAGAAGTAATTTTTTGACTGCTTTTTATTAGGAGCCCTTTTAGACAAAAGTGGTGGTGTATAATCTTCACTGCACTCTACTGTATTTATATAATTTTACTTTAACAGTGTGCGAACAGGTGTTTTATTTAGGGAGATGTTTTAATGCCAAGTTGTAAAGAACTGAGGAAAATAGCATGCCGAGTATTCACAAGGGTTAAAGTTAACTAAAAATAAAAAAGTTCCGCAACGTTCTGTTGTTCTCACAAGCTTATTCCTGATCCCTGTACTTCAGCATTAGTTTTATAGAAAATCATGTATGATTATTTGACAGGGGTTCTCCATTGCTAAATGACCTTTTAATATGAGCCATATGGTTAGTTTATTAATGCCAAAAACTGAGGAGCACAAAACACAAACTTTCTCATGAATGAAAGTCTAGTTATTGCCTTATAATAAAACTTGACAAAAGACAAAATACCACATTAATGACAAAAAAATTGATGATGGCTTTTTTTATTCATCTTAAAGAAAATTACAAGAACAGTGCTAATAATTAAACAGCCACTAACTAGCTGTATTGCAGGAATAACATGATAAGTAAAGAAGCAAATGTAAAAAAACCCAGGTGGTAGGGTGCTGGATTACTGTTCCGAAGGTCAGGGGTTCAAGCCCCACTATCACTGGGTTGTCACTGCTGTCCCCCAGTGCTGCCAAGTGGGTTATCAAAGGTCAGCCATGTCTCTCACTGTCTGAGGCTCGTAAAAGAACCATTGCTGACTTTCATAAAGAATAGGCTGCATTGCCGTCAGTGTGTTTTAGTGATGGCCTGGCGAGCTGTCCAGGGTGTACTCTGCCCTTGCCCAGAGTTGGCGGAGATGGGCACCAGCCTCCCCGCAAATCCTAATTAGGATTAAGCGGTTCAGAAAATAAATGAATGAAAGAATGAGCTTGCTGTGTGCAAATGTTTCTCAAAAGTAAAAAAAAAACCACCTCATTGTTTTTTAGAGGTTAAGTTTTCAGAGGTTATGTTTTCACCGGCGTTGTTTTTTTTGTTTGTCTGTCTGTTTGTTTCTTTGTCTGCCAGTTAGCAACATTACTCAAAACCTTATGAACTGATTTTAATGAAATTTTCAGGATGAGTCAGAAATGATACAAGGAAAAAGGATACAAATTTTGGCAGTGATCTAATTTATTGTCTGGATGCAGGGAATTTTTAAAGATTTTATCCTTCCAGGCTTGCGTTCGATGGTGTAATCTCATTCCTTTACCTTTCTGTACAACTTTTAGGCCAATTATCACCAAAATAATCCAATTATTAATACTTCCTCATCCAGGCACAAGGACTCTTATTCAAGGCAGGCCTATACACAATGCAATCATATAGATGGCTGCGCGTTTGCATTGTTGGGCTCAAATAATAAACAAATGTTGCATTTATAAAAATGCTGCAATACCATATAGGGGGGTACTGAACTGCCTTGGCAGAGGTGTGCATACTCTGAGTGCTTTTCTAGTTAATTTATTTAAAAACATTTATTTCACTTTGGCTACAAAACATTAACTGCACCTTAATATTTTTCTTCAATTCGTCATTGTCCTTATATTATTGACATTCACGATTTAATTATATCAGCTGTTGTTAGTAAGCTGCTAAGCTTTTGTGTTAGCAAAGTAGTTGCAATACCTAGTGATATTCAGTGTTTGTATTTTGTTATTTTTTCCATATGGTGTACAGAAATATTTGAAGAAATTTGATTGAAAAAGTCAAATCAAATTTTTTGTTATTAAGAGCTAGCTAGCATCAATGCTGAACAGTATGTGAGGATGTTTGCTAATTTAGGCTGATGTCCTTACAGATGTCATCAACATCTCTCTGACCACCACTGTTGCCCCCACATGTTTCAAGACCACTACCATCATCCCCGTACCATATTCAACACCATTATCCCTCAGCTGATAAGAAAACTAGGTGACCTGGGCCTGAGCACAACACTGTGCAGCTGGATCCTAGACTTCTTGGTAGGAAGACCCCAGGTAGTCTGGATCGGGAACAGGACCTCCAGCGTAACCATACCGAACTCAGGAGCACCACAAGGCTGCGTGCTTAGTCCGCTGCTGTCCACGCAACCACAACGTGGAACATAAGGCCCTGCACCGGACTGTAAAAACAGCTGAAAAGATCACTAAAGCCTCACTGAAACACGATCAAGTAGAAGGTTCCACAGCATCCTCGCCCGCACCTCCAGAATGGGAGCAGTCAGACTGCCGAACAACCTATAGTCCAATATATATCAAAATGTAAACTGTTGAAGAACTTATAGTACAATATATATCAACCTGTAATTTAAACTAGTAATGTACTCTGCACTTTTTCTCTGCTGCTAATATTCTGTATCCAATCATAACCACTATCAGAGCTATCAGAGTTCTGTTACATGTCCTGCTTAGTGTGTTCATTTTATGTCACTGATGTCTTTTTTGCACTTTGTGCAAACATGTGTATGAACATGTGTATCCTAGAGTGTGTGTGTGTGTGTGTGTGTGTGTGTGTGTGTGTGTGTGTGTGTGTGTGGGCGTGTGTGGGTGGGTGGGTGTGCGAGTATGAATGTGTGGGGTTCTTAATGATGTACTGTATGTGACTTTTAAAAAGTATGTGTGTGCTCACTCTCCTTATTTTCTTAACTGTATCTGTCTTGTCTCTACTGTGTTTTCAACTGTTACATGTAACACCAATTGTTCCCGATGAAATGGTGTTTTGTCGCACCATGTATTATGTATATGGCTGAAACGACAATAAAAACCTACTCCAACTAATCTCAACACAATATTCTATCTAAAATTCTAATAATTATTAATAAGGTGATAGCATGGACTGTATTTTAAGGATATGGAGCTTAGCTAATCATTTCAAATCCTCTCAGATCATTACTGATGCTAAGGTTAATAATTAACCAAAGGTATCTTTTAGAGGTATTATTATTTCATTTCTCTTCAAATATTATATTGTACTATATTATTTTTATTTCAGTTATAAAAATGTCACACTTTGGGATATGTGGATTATTTTCTCTGCCTGAGAATACTTGTCAAATTATATGATATACTTCACCATTGGCTTTGTGAACATGCCAACACACTATTGTGAACCATTAGCTTTTAACCATGAGGAGCGACTTCATACCTCCTTTACATATCCATCAGTAGTGTGTAAACACGTGTAAGCCGGATGGGAAATGGTTAACACAGCCACCCTCACGCATCATTCTCACAGCCAAAACACCTCTTTATCCCCTAACACCTTTGTGTATTATTATTTTTACTTCTTTTTGTGGGTAATTTCACTGTGCAAGACCATATTTGGACTAAATTTTCCCAAAGCTCTTTGAACCAAAAGTTCAGGAAGAAAACTATAATAACTATGAGAACTGAGTGTAATCCACAAACTAAATAGCTTTAGCTGCTGCCAAACCCATATTCTGTTTAAATAGGAAGGCAGACTGCCAAACAGCTTTGCTTTCTGAATGAAAACACCACATTTTCCCAAACCGTGGAATTGTCCAGGACAGCACGTTACCGCGTGGCTTTGAGCATAGACCAGGGAGATTCCGTTGGCGTGCACAGCAGCTCGTTGGTGGGACTCATCTCGTCCAATCAGTGTCAGTTTGCCTGTTGATCGACCATTTGAAAAAAATGCACAAGAGTACAGAAGGTGCACATGCAACTTTATTATGAGTCCTGACAGTGACCTGGTAAAAAGGGATAATCTGAAACCTCTAAAAGAAGCACAAGAAGAAATCTGATATTGGCAGGACATAAGGTAGCCTATGGGCCTTTGGCCTGTTGTCAGAAGCAATCACATCTCTTGGCCATTATCCACAGACGCTTGTGCCAAAGGCAACAGCAGATCTGCATGGCTTTTACAAATGTGCCATGCTCCGTGAGCAGTCTCATACCCTTGAGGCTTGGCCTGACAATGTTTGGACAAGTGATTTATGTTGTTGTAGCACACCATGAGTCTTTTGATATACTTTAATTGAATACCAATTTAAAGCAGAGATAAACCAGGTTTGAGGCAGACCCTCAATTCATTCATTCATTCATTTTCTGAACCGCTTAATCCTAATTAAAGCCGCAGGGAGGCTGGCGCCCATCTCAGCTGACTCTGGGCGAGGGCAGAATACACCGTGGACAGCTCGCCAGGCCATCGCAGGCAGACCGTCTAGTGAATATTAATTTCAATAGAAGTGCATCTCTTTTGCTGAAATACGAAGGCCTTGAGCCCATTATAACTTAAAGTGCCTTCTAAAAAACATTCCAAGTCCAAAGATATTGTGTGAAACAATCTCATAAAACCTGACAGATTTCTCAAAACTTAACAAAATTGTCGATGTTTACTAAAAACTTTCTCAGACTCTCAGCCTCTGTAACAGATAAAATCCTAAAGAAAAAATTATTTAAGACCCCAAAGCATTGGCTTTAATATAAATTACTGCACTTGACCTAATATTCAAAAATCCATTAAAAATAATGACAATAATGTTATATACAATAAATATTATAACCTTCACCGAGCAGATTATGTTTATCCTTTCATTTGTGTCTGTGTTTATTAGAAGATTTCACAAAACATTATGTATGAATTTTCTGTCTACCTAAGGGCGGCATGGTGGTGCAGTGATTAGCATGGTTGCCTCACACTAAGAAGGCCTGGGCTCGATTCCTGAGCTGGGGCGTTTCTGTGTGGAGTTTGCATGTTCTCCTTATGCTTCCATCGGTTTCCTCTGGGTACTCCGGTTTCCTCCCCCAGTCCAAAAACATGCACAGTAGGCTAATTGGCTATTCCAGATTGCCCCTAGATGTGAGAGTGAGTGTGAAAGGTCGTATGTGTGTTGGACTTGCAATGACCTGTTGAGCTGTTCAGGGTGTACCCTGACAAATGTGCCAGCCTCCCTGCGTCCCTAATTAGGATTAAGCGTACCAAAGATTATTAATCTACCAAAGGTAGGGCTTTGGACAAGAAAGACTCCGTTATATTATGGAGATTCTGGATCACAAAATATAACCACATCTTACTTGTTGCCCTGCAACGGTCTGTTCAGTATGTACCCTGCGTTCGCCCACTATCACTTGAGGTATCAGTTAATTGATATCTTAAGTTCTGCAAATGAAATGAGAGTGAGAGGCTGGAGCCCATCTCAGCCAAGTCTGGGTAAACACACATACAGCCCTTCACACTCACACTCACACCTAGGGGCAATGTGGAAACTGGAGTCCCTGCAGGAAACCCATGCAAGAAAATTCCTCATAGAAATGCCTTCAACGAGCCGAGGATTCAGGTTGGTCCTCATACTGACAAGTAATTTTTTTTTTTCAATGGTTTTAATTCATGACCAGGATTTTTATGATGAGGGCGCTCTCTGGCTAGATTCCTTTTTAATTTCTACCATTCAAGTCATTTGTCAATGGCCGAATATCAATCAGGTAAAACAAAAACATACAGCAGAGCTCTATAATACAGTACAACAAAACATCATGACGTTTTTTTTATCATCGCATTAATGATAAACTACCTTTGTACCATGATACATCAGCAATTCCTCTTCTCATAAGAAACTCCAGTGTGAGTTGCTGTCAGTGGCAGAATATTACTACGACCAGCCTTGGAGGACATTTATAATACATGTTGCTTACATAAAGCTACCAACTTCACTTCCGACCCTGTTCATCCCTGCCATCACCCATTTGCCCTTCTGCTGTTCAGCAGGTGCCACACGGCTGTTTATACACAGCACCTCCAGATTGAGAAACAGATTTTTCCCCAGGGCCATCACACAGCTGAATCAGGTTTCCAACAATCCCACATAACTGCCAGCTCTGCTATACACACACTCCTTACACTCATTATCACCAAGGCTGTACTGGAGTCCACATAATGTACTATGATGATGATGATGATGATGATGTTCCTATTATTGCTATTATTTCACACAATTTCTGATGTATATTTATGTGGAGATACCACTACTGCACTGAAATCAGCATACTTACCCATCACTCATTGGCCATTATCACTGGAGTATAAGTGCCAGCACCAACACTCTACCTCATCCATTGGTGGAAATTGATAACCATTATCAGATACTATTTGAATGATGGATCATTCTGAGCACATCAATGACATTGGTACCCAAAAATAACTCAAGTTCCCTGGTGCTAGAAACAGCACAGCACAAGGATATGAAACATTACTGGTGTCTTTGATATTAGGAATGTGATACATTTCATTCATTTAATTCATTTTCCAAGCCGTTTAATCCTAATTATGGTTGTGAGGAGGCAGCTGCCTATCTCAGCCGACTCTGGACGAAGGCGGGATACACCATCAGCAGCTCGCCAAACCATTGCAGGACCAACACACATAGAACTATTCACACTCACACCCAAATATAGGGGTGATTTGCAACAGCCGATTATCCTACTGTGCACGTTTTTGAACTGTGAGAGAAAACCGGAGTACCTGGAGGAAATCTACGCAAGCACAGGAAGAACATGCAATCTCCACACAGAAATACCAGAGCCTGGTAATCGACCCCAGACCTTTTTGCTGTTAGGTGGCTGTGCTACCCACTGCGCCACCGTCCCACCCTAATACAATTCATTCATCATTAAACGTCAACTCTACTAGTGGGGGCACAGTGGTAGCGTGTCCACCTCACAGCATAAAGGTGTTGGGCTCGGCGAGGGCATTTCTGTATGGAGGTTGCATGTTCTCCCCGTGCTTTTTTTTTATTCTTGGCAAGCAATATATTACTACCTAAACTCTTTACTGTTTGCCCAAGGGGCCACCATTGGCTTTCTGTTAGACCTAAATGCTACTGCTGCCTCTTTATTGTTGTTCAGTGTCAGGTCAGAGGTCATACATTCTGACAAAAAAAAAAAAATCAAAGAGAACAGAGAATACAGATTCTGCACAGATTCAATCAGCTGTGTCAGGAAAAAAAAATAAAATGAAATTTTCTGCATACAACATCACTTGTCAATTAATTTCTGGGGGGCAATGTGGCCAGCACAGCAGGATTTCCACCAAGAGCAAAGGACCACAGGGTGACTCCAAATGGACTTACCCAATGAGCCCACACTAACCTCAGGCGAAAGTCATTTACTCCCACCATTATTCTCCTATCTTATTTATTTGAAGCGATGCTTCCATTTCCCCCCACTTTTGCGTTCGTCTCGGAGAGAATTGCCGCGGCAATCGGTTTCCCCAACCGCTGGGCCCATATTGTTGGAAATTACGCTTTCAATTTGCCGCGGTGCCTCAGCACAGCAGGAGCCTCCTCACTCTTTCCTTTATGGCGGACGAACGAGACAATTGAAAACACAATGCATTTAGGCAAATGGCACTCACACACATTCGGCATCATCATTTCTAATGCAGAGAGAGTTGACGGTTTATTTGTATGATGCAGCCTTTTCGAAGAATCTAGTCTGAATGCAATTACGCAACCAGTTGGAAGAAACACACCCCTCCCCAGTGAATGTTCCCATTTAAAAGATGAATACGAATTGTCTGACGTCGGATCTAACCAACTAGCAGCCCTTGTGAGTGTCAATATAAGAGCATCCATATGTTCGACTAATCATCTGATTGGCTGGCTGTTTGACCATGTGTATATTTATATATCCATCTAATCGGTCTAACAATCCAACCATCTATTGCTTCATATGATTGTCTATCCACCCTTTCTTGAGGTTGTCCATGTATCCATTCGATTGCCTAATTATCTAATCTTTTTATCTGTCCAAACCTCTACTGTCCACTCACACATTTGCTGAGCCGCTTACTCCTACTAGGGTTGCAGGATCTTAACTGATACTGAGCGAAGGCAGGGTACACCCTGCACCATTACAAGGCCAACACAAACACAACCATCTGAGTCATTTTATCAGTAAATCATTCCATCCATGAATTTTTGGTTTATCTGATCACCAAACATATATCAGTTTATAAGCCTGTTTGTCTATCCTTCCGACTGTCAGTATACTCTGTTCTGATTGTCTTTCTATCGAATCCATCCATCTTTCTGTCCAATGGTCTAACAGTCTAATTATCTTCATGTCTATCCATACTTCCATCTGCATGAACATATCCATCCATGATCGATCCATTTATCTAGTGAGCTATACTTCTGTTAGATCATCTTTCCATTCAGGGTACAGACTGTTATTCCATGTTAAGCATTATAATTAGAGCATATTTTCATATTTCATATCTTATGTACAGCATGGCCAGACCATGGCCTCATATTCTCGTGCACATATCTGGTCATGTTTACTTCTTCCTATTGTCTGTCTCTCTCTCTCCCCCATCTCTCTATCCTGTTGTTGAAGCCACTCAGTACTTTATGTATTGCTCTATCTGATGCTGTTCGGCTTGCTTCACTGATTCCCATCATCACCCAGGTTCCTTTCCCTCGGCCCCCCGCCCTAATGAGAAACTGATAAAATTAAATTGCAAGCCTCACTGCTCTCCACAACAGGTGTTGCATCTTTCCATCCTTGCTCCTTCTCTGCATTGCTCACTCGTTGAAGGTGAGGATAGTGAGAAACAGCTCCTCTGACGTTAATGCTTTCTGTCTGCCAGCTACAGAACAAGAGAAATGTGACACACTCAGACTACCGGGTTCGTCCGAAAGCTAGACAGAAATTAATAACGGGTGACTGCGCTGTGAGCGGCTAACTGCTCGGCACCAATATCCGACTTAATTAACTGTTTGTTCAGCATCGTGTGTACCCGAAGGGCATGTTATCATATTAAGATTACAAAGATAATATAAGTGTATGCAGAAAGCTGAGACTTTTCTCTTCACTAAAAAATAGAGGGTCAAAATAATGAAGATCAGAGACATCGGAACAACTTCGTTACAAATTAGAGTGACATTGGTATGGATTGTAATAACATCAGATAAAACATCGGAATAATATTGGAATCACATCGGGTAACAATCAGAGAACACATCGGAACAAAATCAGCTGAAACTTCAGACTAATATGAGTCTTACAAAGAGTGGATATTAAAATAATTTTTTTGAATGACCTCATGCAAAGAAAGATGAGATATGCTGGCCATATCCTCCGGGGTGGTGGGGGGAGTTCTTCCAAATATTATTCTGGATGGCACAATTAAAGTTACCAGAGCATGAGAAAAACACACTCAAAAAAAGATTCTTGGCCCTAATAAACATGAAGCAACATTTGTAAGTAAATTTTAGCTAAAATATATGAAATCCAGGGGCAGTGGTGGCCTGGTGGTAAGGTGCTGGATTACGGATCCCAAGGTCGGGGGTTCAAGCCCCACTATCAACG
>JAOUQZ010000032.1:3131302-3148123 GCA_028564935.1 Neosilurus hyrtlii
CCTGCGATGGCCTGGCAAGCTGTCCAGGGTGTACTCTGCCCTCGCCCAGAGTCGGCTGAGATGGGCGCCAGCCTCCCGGTGACCCTAATTAGGATTAAGCGGTTCAGAAAATGACATGACACGATATATGAAATCCAAAGTTTCTTATGAAAAAATAAATAAACATAATGTGAATGTAAAAACTGAATTTAAATAAAGCGAGTAAACTTTATGTGACTACATCCCACAAGGCTGCTATGTGTATCATACAGTACATGGCGGTAGTGCACCTTTACACTGGTTGCCATCCGGAGGGAGCAGAAGAAAACAGGAGTAACTCCTGTGTTTTGGGGAGGTGGACCCTGTAGCATTTTCGTATGCCATACGTCTGTAGCACGAAAAGGGTGTCCAAGTTTACAGACAGGCTTCGAAAGGCTCAGGCTGCATCAGCACCATAAAGCTAACGTTTTATTTTGAATCAGCTATCACCTGCTGCGTGGTCTTGCCCCTCATCTTGAAAACACTTCATTGTTGCTGAGAGAATGAATGCAGCGTTCAGAACAGCAACACTAATTGTGCTTTCCTGCCTGACTCAGTTTATGTGGTAGCGCATGCGCAGCACAAATATTGTGAGGTTGGGCTCACTCTGGTTGGGCTCGGTGGCCTTTCCAGAATTCCATGGATGACTCAATCAATGTGGTAGTGCATGCGCGGCCGTTTTTAGAGTTCTCACATTCATACCCACCACTTTCCATGCAGGAATAAACGGGCCTGAGGAGATAAACAAAACGCGTACAAGCGGACTATACATACTTGGATTAACTCCCCGTCACAGCACTCCACTTCTCTATCAGACCTTCTAGTTACCTAAATGTGTTTGCACCTCAACTGAAGTGGTAATCTAGTTATTATTTAAAACTCACAAATAATATAGTAGTTCTTTAGGTGCCATTCAAGGACAAATTTGGCACCAGCCAAATCCTGAAAAAATACATAAGTGGAATAATTTGGATTTCCTTTATTCACCAGCCAAAAATTACACCAGAGTAAGCTATGGTGTTATTAAACTGTTTACACTCACTCAGACAAAAAATATGACCAAAAGGATCATCTGTCTCTCCTTAATAAAGCCTTATTGATGATGATTAAAACATTTGAATTCTTGGATAGAATTTGGAAGAACATGCACTGTTAAGACCTTTTTTTTTTGGTCTTTTCTTTTAATGCCAGAATTATCTGTTAAGTTTAATCCTTTAAAAACTCAAAAATCATGACTGTAACATCTTAGATTTATTATTTAATTTGCATTAAATGCTGTTAATTTTCGTACATTACACTGATAGTTCAAGTATTACTTTCACTGATTAATTCTCTTTGATGCGTAATGTCATAGAAATATATGTACTTTCACCATCAAGAGTTACATTACATACACACACCTCTGCAGCTGGCTATTTTTCATCCTGGAACTAACATTGTACAGTTTTCCCTTACTTTCAGACACTACATCATAGGGCCAAATCAACAACATATCTCACATCTTGAAAGGGCACCCTCTCCGTTTAGGTGAGTATGTGTAATGTCACTAGTCAAATATGTTTTAAACCATTTTTTCCTCATAACTGACAGCTAACTTACGTTTTGACCTCATTCTTTGATTGTTTTTTTGTTTTTTTTCCTAGGTACAATACCTGAATGGTCATGTGGGAATGTAATGTGTGTGGAATATCAGTACTAAGCAGGTATTTTTTACTTAAACACTGCATACTAAAACATGGCCACCATGGATACAGGTTCAGACATCCATGCCCATACTCTGATTGTCCTCACACATTTATACTATGGAATAGTCTGTTGAGTCATATGTACCGTAGTCACCAAACCAAGTATCTTCAAAGACTTCCGGTTATCTACATTTTCATGTCAGTTGTGTACATTTCAAAGGAACGAGATTACTTCAGTCATGTAAATTAACATTTACAAAGGCATGAGACTGTAACATGCATGTTTAGTAAGTTGTGTTTTTAAAACTAGTGTCTATAATACATTATATACCCACAGAGACACAAAGCACAATCCCCACACTTGTGATTTTAAACCTGAGGTTGTCTCTGTAGTTACTGGGTTACAGGAATCAGGCGGTTCTATTGTTGATGATTTTGCCTGCTGTGCTGCAGACACAGATCTAGAATCTGATACTGATTTTGCTACACATTGTTTTTCTAGTATCAAGGATATTCCCAAAGTTATTGAGGAGAACATTGCCTCAGTTCTGTTGAAGTTGGAACATGTTTTGTTTGTACCAGTCAAAGCTATTAACGAATTACTGCATGAATTACACTATTTGTTAAGCTCCCCTTCTGCTCCTATCACCTTTAACAGTCTAACTAACATTCTTAAAAATAATAGTGTTTAAGTTGATGAGTCAGTACTCAAAGAGCTTGCTCAAAGAAGGGTGCAAGTCCAAACCTATGGCCAAAGCCTTTGCAAAAGACGGGCCACTGGCTACAGCTTACAAATGGTAGCAGTATTATTAAAAACATTTCCATGTGGTGAGCCCTGCTGAGTACATCCTTTGTCCAAAGACCAATAGGACATTTCAGTATATTTCTATTTTGTCTTCTTTGCAGAAACTGTTAAGTCAAGTCAAGTCAAGTCAGTTTTATTTGTATAGCGTGTTTTACAATTGACATTGTCACAAAGCAGCTTTTACTGAGCAAATTTTTCTCTACAACATCCTACACATACCTCATGAGCAAGCCCGTGGCGACAGTGGCAAGGAAAAACTCCCTCAGTTGACACGAGGAAGAAACCTTAAGAGGAACCAGGCTTAGGGGGAAAACCCATCCTCATTTGGGTGAAGCCATAAAATACAAACCATATAAGAAAATTTCAATACAGTATTCATTCAAGTAACAGTGACGTTTTAAAAAGTGTAATCCATACCCACAAGACACAGGAAAATACATCAGGTGTGGTGCAGTACACTTTTCTTATCCCTCCATCAAAGCTAAGAAGGACATCCTTGAAGGCATGGCCAAAGAAATCTAAAGCAAGTGCATTAAACTGTTGCAACTAACAGTTTGACTAACAGGAAGAGACAGGATAAGGGTGGGCTTGTATAGTAAAGATTTGGGGCTAATTACTACACGATCAGTGCCACACACATTTTGCTTAACTTTTTGAGCTGGCAGAGTACATGGACAAGGATACAAGCACAACAGTTTTACTGCTTTTGACTCATTCTTCATTGAAAATACCCACACTCAAGTGTTTATGTTACCATGACTGCCAAATGCTCAGACCTCAAACAAACCACAACAGAAGTGGGCAAAAATCATACCCAGTTAATTTGGCCCATGTGAACCGGTGTCAAAGCTGTCATTTGAACTAAATGTGGATAATAAAAAAAACTGGACCAAGACTCATTAAAGGGGTACAAGTTGGTTCCACATAGACTATGATGTGATTCATTTGTGGAGTGAAAGCAAACAATAGATTTTTATGCTGGCAGGTATGTGATTTTGGCGGAATTAAAAAAAATGGACCTATTAATAAAATTAATCAGCTAATCATAAAATCTGTCCAGGAACAGATCGTTTGTTTGATCTTTAAAAGTCATTATGCAAATAATTGGTCAACACATATGGATGTCAGCAATTTCTTCAGTCAATATCACATTATGTACTTTATTACCATAAAGATTTTTTACATTTGTGAATCCATGCTGACTCGACCATGTTCATATGATGTATCTAAGAATTGAATCATTTCCCCACGCCTGGTATTTTCAAGGATTAATATGCCAAAAAGATGGTCGAACAACTGTGCTTGTACTTATGTGCTTCTTAATTAAGTCCCTTAAAAAGCATATGACAGGGATTCCACTATAATGTCACAGGCATGAATAAAAGTCACCAGAATTTGATTTCCCCAATCTTGCCCATGATTATACATGATCACATTAGCCAAAACTGTCCAGTAAACAACTTGCCTGTCAATATGTAAAAAAAATCATCCATTTGAACATGACCCATAACAGGACTACAATGCAACTATGTATATATGTTTTTATTTTGGATCATAATTTTTAATTAAATCTGGTATCTTGAATGGGAATATACCTTGTATATGTATGAATGTGCTGCCGCTTTTATAGTTGGCTATCATAATCACTGTGGTAAGAATAAGATGGTTATAAACAGTGTCCTAGAAAATGTCTTAAATTGGAGATTCATAATATTTGAGCATTGAAGTATTGAACAACATTGAAGTAAAGAGAGACTGTGTCATTAGAGGTCTGTGTGTCTACCTTAACGAAGACAGCAACACACTTGTCAAGGAGGGCTTGGTTAGTAAAGGCATTTTACTGAAAACCTTTTAGTATTTAACTTTCAATGTTTTCTTTATTTCATAATTTTTTCTTTTTTTTTTGGTCACTGATAGACCGTCAACAGTGAAGAAGCAAAGAGAGAAATCGCACAGACCACCATGGGGATTTATGTGATTCGCCATGACAGGGCTGATGAAGAGGACGAGCCAGAGAATGTTGGAGTGGTCATTGACGGTGTGGAGCTGCTAAGCAACCTGAGGAGCATCTCGTTTGGATTTGCCATGATTTTGGACTCATTTACACACTCAACCTGATCCTTATCCCAGAGAACTCAAATGATGATATTGGATGGTAACAAACTGTCCCCAAAGGTCCAAACACTGAAGATAAAGATTCTCCAGTAAGTACTCACAAGTACAGTGCTGGTTAAGCTAGCATTGCCAGTTGCAACAAAGGTTTTGTTTCTCATTGCTAATTTTTGGCATCTTCCATTGATACTATGATTTGAACTCGGCAATTCTTAGGATGTGATTTTGCAGGGATGGAACCTTTAGAGGAAACTGCTCTTGGACCTTGTTTTTGCCCTGAGATCTCTTATCTTCATTACACCTGTGACTTAACAGCTTTTCCTGAACTGATAAATGATGACTGTTTTGTTTTATTCAATAGTGGCAGAAAGGAGCAAGAGCACTTCTGTCACAGTGTCACTGACTTACCCCTTAAATGCTACCAAGCGACAGTTCAGATTCTTCAACTAAAGTCATTAGATAAGTCATTAGTTAATTAGATACTTGTTTGCTTTGGTGGATTAATTCTGTTCTCTTTTCTCTGCCTTGCTCCTCTTGTTAATGTCTGCAGCCCAATAGCTGCTGTGAACTGTCATCTCCGGGGAGTGGCCAGATTGATTGAGGTGGACACTTATCTGGCATAGGCAAAGTTATGTTTGTCATATTTGCCTTGCATTGTTTGGTGCATGTTAACACTATTTCACTTTTATTGTGCAAGTAAGTGAGCCTTACTCTGTCCATTGTCCTGCTGATGCTGATTAGAAATTAAGTGTCCTTGGAACTAAAACTAATTAGTTAATTTGATTGCAATTTCTAGTTTTAATACAGGAAAAAGAGTTCTTTTATATGTTTTGATACTTTTCAATTAGTTTTGATGAGGATTCTGTAATCCCTATAACAAATGAGTGTTATTTGGTTTTTTTTTTAATTTCATTCTTGGTGGAATGATAGAAGTCTTCTGCCTTGATTACAATCTGATATCAGCACCCTGGAAAGCTCCCTGTATTTATATGTTGATGTGATTACAAAGACATAATATTAAAAATGTATTTATGTTAAATTTTTAAGCCATTGCAAAAGAATGTCTACTACATTAAAGCCAATCGATACAATGCTGGTTAAGCCCCTCAGCCCCACATAACCCTTTGTATTTCTCACTATAGCAGTGTCTTGTGTTGTTTGGCAACCTACCTGTGCTAGAGCACAGGAGCTAATTCCTTCTACCTAACAACTGAGGGACGATAACAGCAGCATACGCATTTAACAGCCATTTCCAAATTCCTTTGCTAACGGACTATGCTTGTTCGAATGTCCATGGACAACATACGACTCAAAACACTGCAAAGTAAGAACAGAGTTCTGTAGAGCTAATAGGCATAATCAGCATTGTGATAACTCATTTGTTAATGGGTTGAATGTAACATTCACTGATGTTCATTTATATGTAATAGTACACTACACTAGAGCTTAAGGTTGTCTTGAAATCTGAAGGGAGAAAATAATCTTTAGTGATTTTCATGTCTAAACAGACTGTTTTCATTAGTATAACAGAGGATAAATGCAGTATCATTCAATTTTACTTGTGTGTGTGATTTGTGAATAAATGTATAAGGCTAATGTAAAAGTTTACCTTAACTTTATATTTAATTATCGAATAAACCATTAAGGTTCATGTAAAAGTTCACTTTAACTTTATATGTAGTGAACACATGAAGATGATGTGAAAATTTGCATAAACTTATTCAAAATTTGATAAATAATATATTTACGTTAACTATACATGATAGGAATGCATTGCATTTAATGTAACCTCATTTAATGAAACTACTGCTTCCCCCTCCTGAGGCTCGGATGGTGGTCCAGAACCTTTTCGAGGCCAACCAATAGTTATTTTCTATGCCCTCACCAAACTCCTCCCACACCTGAGATTTTGCATCGGCGACAGCCTAGGCTGCAACACATTTGGCCTGCGGGTACCTGTCTCGGGAGTCCCACAGGCCAAAAAGGCCTGAAACAACAGTCAGAACCCGTCCTCTCACCCGACGGCGGAGGAAAGCTACCCTTTCGTCAACCGGGAAGAACCCCAACATGTGTATAGCGAGACGGGGGGCAACAGTTTCTGTTAGTTTCTTAACTAAAACTAAAAAACATATTAGAAATAGTGCAGTAATATTAAACTTATGGGTCTTTCAACTGGAGCTACTGTCCAAACAATAACAAACATTTATTTTTTTTAAATCACTCATCTTTGATTTTCAAACACTCTCACTCATTCACTCATGAGAGAGAGTGAGTGAGTGAGAGGTATTTGACTTTAAACATGAAAGAATGCTAATGGCTTTAATATGAGCATTAAAAAAAATCAGACTTCAAAGATTGTATGTATAAAATGCATAAAACAGTAAAAATGTTCAAGTTTAACAGACAGTGGCTATTAAATGTTCAGCACTCTACAGTGTTTTCTCTATTCCAGCAGAGAAACCACTAACTGCGTCTCCCGCTGTTTGTGAACTAGTTCGGTCCATCTTCAGGCCATGGAGATGTTGGATAAATACACACAAATGCATATGATGACTTCAGAGAGGCACTCAAAGTACACAGCTTTCAGCCTTGTGGTTTGTCGTTTGGAAGAACTGAAAAGAGAATCTGTTTTTTTTTTGTCTTCAGCATGAATTGAAGACTGTTTATTGTAGCAGGTCAGACAAACAGTGTGAATCAAAGCACACTGGCTATTGAAAGTCAATGATACACAGCGGGACTGTCTCAGACGCCCATACAAACTGTTCATACTGGAACACCTTCAGAGCTTTCAGAGCTTGTGAATGTTATTTTTTCTCTTTGTGAACACAACCTATATTATAACATTCTACACTAATATTATAACCATGTGACGTGACATGTCACTTTCCCTTAGTCTGCCCTTAGCCATGGATTTATATATACTATAATCAAAGTTTCCAGATTTTAATACATTAAACAAATATAACATACAAATCTTTTCTCCCAAGTCTTTTTATATTTACAAACAATTTGGAACATGGTGGCTTACTGCTGGCAGGGATCAGCCCCACGTTCCCCATACCCGATGTTCCCCAGTCCTTATTAAATTAATGGATCTTCCATTGTATTGTGTACTTTATATAAGTAAGCTACAATGATTGTACCCATATTGTAAAAGAAGTATGATTAAACACAGTCTTTCAAAAATATATGTATTGGGGAGCTTAGGACTGGGGAACATAGAAACTGGGAATACAGACATGGACCCATGCTGGCACACTTCCACCTTACAGTAAAATGGTCCTGTGTTCCTTTCTGTGTGGAGATTGCATGTTATAAATGTGTTTAAATGGATTTCCTTCAGGTGTTCTGGTTTCTTCTCTAAGTCCAAAGACATGCACATTTGGTTAACTGGCTGGTCCAAATTGCCCCTAGGTGTGAATGTGACTGTGAATAGTGATAAAATTCTTAATTAGATTGACTGATACTGTATATACAGTGTGATTCTAACTTTCATTCATCTATTCGCCGGACCGCTGAAGCCTACTAGGGTCCTGTGAGACTATAGCCTATCTCAGTCAACTCTGGGCAAAGGCAGGGGACTCCCTGTACAGCTCACCAGTGCATTGCAGTGCCAACACTATTCACACTCACACCTAAAGGCAATTTGGAATGTGCATATATTTGGACTGTGGAAGGAAATCAAAGTATCTGGCAAAAACCCAAACAAGCATGGGGAGAACATGCAAACTCTACATAATACTGATACCACCTAAATGTACCACTGAACAACACAGGAAATCCATCCTACCTGTGGCCATTAACCTGTACAACTCCTCCATATAGCAACAACATCTACTGTCATACATTTGCATTTTGCACTACATTTATATTCTAGTATGTATGTAGACTTTCAGTATGTATATTGTGTGTGTGTGTGTGTGTGTGTGTGTGTGTGTGTGTTGTTGTGTGTGTGTGTATATATATAGACATTTATAATATGTCATTTTTCTTTTTGAGACTTTTATCTTTATCCATTTTTTTACTTGGTATGGAGTAACTGTGTGCACACAATTTCCTCCGGGGGTCAATAAAGTATTCTGATTCTGATAAAAACACCCTTGTTGAGCTTGGAACTCGAACCAAGGACCTTCCTGTTGTGAGACGGATATACTAATCACTACTCTTCCTGAGCCACATTTATTAATCTGACAAGTGGTTTTATCCAAGTGAGGCAAAACCTTCATGAAAAGAACAGTCTAGTAAAAAATTATACATAAAAATTAAAAATCATTAGTGAGCAGGAGAGGTAGAGAACGAAAGTGCGAGAGAGAGCTCAGTGTGATACTCTACCATTTAAAGGAGCTGTGTCATGATTTTTACCCAAATTTATTTGCTAAAATGCTCAGAGAGTTCAAAAAACATGGAGCGAATGGAAATGGATTACAGCATGGACTTTTTGAAATCTTTTGGGCTGAACAGTTTTCAAAAGACTGTGATCGCATTGCAACTCTAACAAAGATAATGTACACTGTCCAGCCAAAAAAAAAGTCACACACTTTAATATTTTCATAAAGTGCATTTATCATTAATCACAGTATGTAATCTCCATGACATTTTTGCTCCAGTTGGTCAGGTCGAGGCTCAGCAACATTAATGTAGCAATAAAATTAAGTAATTTTATTACCTATATAGAGTAGGTCATTGGTTTGTCATCAGTATGTTTCAGCCCTGCGATAGTCTGGCGAGCTGTCCAGGGTGTACTCTGCCTTGACCAGAGTTGGCTAAGATGGGCGCTAGCCTTCGCACAACCCTAGTTAGAATTAAGCAGTTCAGAAAATGAATAAATGAAGGCATGAATATAAATGGGGTCTCAAATAATGAAAGAGTGGCTCAGGAAGCTTGAGGAATCATTTCACATATGTATTGGCACCCCAGAGTTCTGACCTTAACCCTATTGAAAGTTTTCAAAACGTGCTGAAGACAACTTCATGGCATGATACTTGCTGTAAGCAAGGCTATAGTCGGACCAACAACATATTCATGTGCGACTTTTCTTTAGGCCGTTCAGTGTATGAACCCATGTCTGGTATCCTTAATAAATCAGATTTTGATCTATAGAAGTGATTATGTTTTGTTTGATAACACCACTGATGATATTCACACTATTTTCTTCAAATAAATAAAAACATAAATATGAAGCCGTCCCTATAACTTAAAAGAAATAGAAACCTCATCCATTCATTCATTTTCTGAACCCCTTAATTCTAATTAGGGTCGTGGGGAGGCTGGCGCTCATCTCAGCCTACTCTGGCCAAGGGCAGAGTGTACCCTGGACATCTTGCCAGGCCATCGCAGGGCAAAAGAGGAATCTTAAATGCTGAATTCCCATTTCACCCTAATAGGTATTTTTCTGAAGCAGAACAAACCTTTCCCCTGTACAGCACTTGTGCATCCTTGTTCTTCTTTGAATTTTTTCCTGTAGGTGTTATTCCACAAGCTCATTAAAACCCTTACATTGCAGTGAAGCTTTAAAGCTTTTACGATGCAACAATCCCCCCACACCCCACTTTCCCTATCCCTGACAGCCACGTTCACTTCTCGTTTGTTCAATTTGATCATAACATCAGTCGTCCTCTCACTTCTGTGGCATTATCGCTCTTCATATTTATTATGATAACAGCAATTACGATAAATCATACGAGTGTAGCAGAAAAGACTGTAAACAAGAGTGCTTTGCCGCTCCGGATTTGATTCTCTGCAGAGACAGAAATGCGTTTTAATGGCCTCGCTCGTTGTTAATGATATGCTGGTGCGTCTTCAACACACCATTGCGCAGATATTGAAGCCATTCATTTTGGAAATAGGGTGCAGGCATGGAGATTACTTTATCCAAACGGTGTCCTCATCTGACGGGTCTTTATTCTGTCCTAATGCATCAGTCCATAACGCTGCATTGTGTCATTGCATTTTTTTCTGATGGCGTATTTTTTTTTTCATAAGTGCATTTGTGTTTATTCAAATCTGATTTCATTAAATAGTCAGAGATTTTATTTTCCCTACTCTCTGCAAGCTGCTCTGAATGTCAGGAGTCATGACATGGCACGCTAAGCAGATATACAGTGGAATTAGTTTCTGAAAACTGCTCTATTATATGGGAAAAAACATCTGACAGGTGCAGCGGTATTAGCCCATTTAATATCAAAACAGATGGCTGCATCCTGTTTACTTTCTGGTTTCTTGACCTTATTAAATTGTAGCTCTCAGTGTACACATTCATATGAATTTAAATAGCAAAAGTAACATGGTTGGACTTTATATAATTTTATATGACTGAAGTTCAGGGAGAGGGTACAAACACTAACATCTCATAAGTAATACATTTTTGTTTCTTTCTAATAGTATTTTGAGCAATTACTAGTTTCCAGTCTTCCTGTATATGTTGCCAATGCTTCTTGCTTTATTCTTTTTTCTAAACACTGGTGTCTGTCTGTCTGTCTGTCTGTGAACAAAATCCTGACCACACCCATGCATGGATTTTCACCAACCTTGGTGGGGCCACTACCCTACCGGAGTCCCAAAAAATACTTGATTTTGGAATGCCTAGGTCAAAAATCAAGGTCAAAGCAAGGTCACAAAGTTTTGGCAATAGAGCCCTTATAACTCTGAAATAAGTGCTAGAAGACGCCGTTACTATAAAAAACAAATCCAAAACCATGTATGGACTTTCAAATGAGACAATTTCCTTTGAATTTAAATTTCCCTGTGGGAGTCAAATTTAAATTTCCTTGAGGGAGTCATCCCAAAGGGATCAATAAAGTTAAGTCTTAGTCTTTGACCTTAAGTGGCCTTAAAAAGGTCAAACCCCAGCCATCTTGAACAATGATGAATTTGCGAGAATTGGTCAGGTCCTCATACTATAAAAGATAGCATAAGATGAGCACATGGGTAGTTTAAAAAAGTAGACAAAAAATGCATATTTGCTACATTATCTATGCACCATGGCAGAGATACTGTACACTCTTTGAGTGCTTCTATAATCTGTATTTTTTTTTTTCAGGAAATCCACCAAAACAATTACAAAGCAGCCACACTCACAAACACCCCTATCTAAGTCTGAAGTAAACTGCAATGTTTTGGAATGTGTAACCGATGACTGCTTGAACAGCTTGTCACTTTAATCATGGGCATGTTTCCATTTCAGGATCAAATCTATTTTTATTAGCCTACATTTCACACTTTGTGATATTGATTTAGTGTTTATATGCTGTATTAAATGATGCACAGATGCACTATCGATGCACAATTTTAAAAAATAACAATTAGAATTGCTTTTATCCAGACGCTTTTTTAAAAATCTGATACAGCATTTTCAGATTTCTTGTGAGCTACTTCAAATTCATTGTATCATGTTTTATTATAAGGGGCAGTGGTGGCCTGGTGGTAAGGTGCTGGATTACAGATCCCAATGTTGGGGGTTCAAACCCCACTATCAACAGATTCTCACTGCTGTCCCCCCCAGTGCAGCTGACTGGGTTATCAAATGCCGGCAATGTCCCTCAGTGTCTGTGGTGAGAGGCATGTAAAAGAACCATTCCTGTTTTTCGTCAAGAGTAGGCTGCATAGCCATCAGCGTGTTTCTGCCCTGCAATGGCCTGGCGAGCTGTCCGAGGTGTACTCTGCCCTCGCCCAGAGTCGGCTGAGATGGGCGCCAGCCTCCCCGCGACCCTAATTAGGAATAAGCGGTTCAGAAAATGACATGTTTTATTATATTGTTGTATTTTCACCAACTCCCTCTCACTCACTCATTTGCTAAACTGCTTCCTCCTATTATTACGGTTGTGAACAGCCAGACCATTACAGAGCCAACACAACCATTCACACTTACACTTAGTCCTAGAGGCAATGTGGAACAGCAAGTTAGCCTAACATGCATATCTTTGGACTGTGTGAGGAAGCCGGAGTATCTAGAGGAAACCCACGCAAGCAGGAGAACATGCAAAATCCACACAGAAATGTCCTAGCCGAGCCCAGAACTCGAACCTTGCTCTGAGGCCGAAGTGCTAACCTCTACCCAACCACACAGTCCTGTTATACGTTCAGTGTATTAAAGTTGAATGTAATCTTGTTATTTTATTCTGTCTTTTCATTTTAACATGATTGCATTACATTTTGCTTTTCTATTCCCTTCATGCTTCATAATGTTCAGGTTGACAACAAAGTGATAAAAGTGCTCTTCATTTTCCATCCCATTATTTTTTAAGCCTAAAGCCAAGTGCTTGTGTTAAAAGTTAAAAGACGTTCATCTCGTAAACCTGTTCAAGAAAAATACACCAGTCTCAGTAGTGTAGTGTGTAAACTGTAGAGTGCAAGCCTCTGCCAATTCCAGCAATTTCCCATATAAAACAAAACGTCAAAAATCTTACAATGTTAAAGAATCCTTTAAAAAAAAAACTCCTGGAGCCAGAATTGAAGAATCTCCAAAACCTAATGGTAGAAATTTCATAAAAATCTGTATATAACATTTTGCGTATTTCTGCTAACAAACAGACACAGAAAACACTCATAAAACATATCCTTCTTGGCTTTAATATGAATTATAATATGAATGACCAGCCCAGAGAATGTGACTGCATAACCTGACTCTGAATACACATAACTTTCTCCATGTGTTATTCGTCCATCGTAGGCGATGAGGACCACTTAGTCATCCGATGATTCAGATGGGTGATTTTGTCTGTGGGTACGCAAGTGGCTGACAAGGCCGATCCGTGCCCGAAAGGATCTGCTGTTCCTGATCTGCCTTCGCTGTTCTGCAGCGGCTGTTCTGTGGGTCTCACACCCAACTGCACCTCTGTGAATGGTGGAGCGTGACACAACCCAATCTTGTGCAGCCTACTCCCTGGTGTTGACATGACCCCCAAATGATTTTAGTGACATCTTCAGGGTGTCTTTGAAGCGCTTCCTCTGGCCACCATGGAGGTGCTTGCCTACTTGTAATTCGCTGTAGAGGAGTCTCTTTGGCATCCGGTAATAAGGCCTGCCCAGCGCAACTGGCACTGCATCAAGATAGTGAAGATGCTGAGCAAGCCACTATGAGCAAGAACCTCTGTGTCTGGGATCCTGTCTTGCCAAAAAATGAAGCTTTCTAAGGCACGTTTTGTGGAAATGGTTCAACTTCCTGGCATTGCGTTGGTGCCGTTCTCCATGTAGGGTGAAGTAGAGATGTAGCTTTCTAACATAGCAATATGACTGACAGGCTGTTTAATTTACAGAACATAGAGCACTTCTGGTAGTGCTGCTTTACACAGATATATAAATGATGCATTAAAAGATATTAGCAATAAGGGTATAGTCTTGTACTTATTTCTACACTGCACAGGTTCACAGTTACAAGGTAAAAATGTAATTGTAGACTTAACCCAACATTAGCTTTTTTAAATCCAAACTATAAGCTATCGCAAATCAATAAGGTATAATTCACTACTGAATTTCTTTCTCGAATACTTAACATCAATATTCATTGCATTGCTTCAGTTCCTTTAATTTCGCTCACTTGCGCTGGCTTCCACCATCAGCCATACTCCGCCTTCATGTTCCTATTGATCTTCTTGAGCAAGACAACTAAAGGTTAATGTTGCAGATATTGATTTAAATGAACACTTGCTTAAGATCATGAAGGCTTCACTTACCATCTTACATGCAGATATATACACACGCCTGGGGATAAAATCATTCTGTAGGAACTGATAATGGCAGTTAAACCGAATACTGAAGTTTCTTTAAATTTGCCCCAGGTTTACCGTTTAATCCTTCTGCTCGACACAAGATATGCTCCTTAAAATGGAGACAGCTGGAGAATGATTTTTTCCTCTAATGCAGTCTGTTCAAGTAATTGAATCCTTCTCCATCTTAAAGGCAGCTGGAAAATACTTTTTTTTAACCTCTGTTAATCTTTCACCCTCAGTATATGTGTTTGTTGTTTAGCAGGATTGTGTCCATGAAGTTTTCCCCAGAGGTGGCACTTTAAACAAGGAAGTCTCCTTTAAATTTTGGAGATGATCCAGATTCTGGATTCAGGAATTTTTTAAAAGATTCTTAAACATTGTGAGATAGGATGTTTTTATTTGTATTTTTAGAGGTGTCATATTACAGCAGGCCCATCAGGAGGTGCTGTGTATGCTCTCTTATTCACTAGGGTCCTACTCACCACTCATCCTACAAGGGTTGGAATCTTATCCAGCACTGGGCAAAGGTGGGGTACATCCTAAACAGCTTGCCAGACCATGGCAGGGCCTTCATACACACACACAGCCATTTACATTCACACTCTCACCTAGAGTGAGCAGCCAGTTAGCCTAATGTGCATGTCTTTGGCCTGTCGGAGAAAACCAGAGTACCCAGAAGAAAGAAACCCTCGCAAGCACGTGGAGAACATGCAAACCCCATACAGAAATGCTTGAGCCTGGGAAACGAACCCAGGACCTTCTTGCTGTATGGAAGATGTGCTAACCACTACATCACATGTGCCTGTGCAATTTCTGTTGTTTACAAAAAGTTATGTGCAAATTTTCACAAAATTCTAGCAAAGACAAGGAAGACTCTGTTTGTTTTTGGAGATGATCTGGATCAAATCCTAGCTCTAGGAATTTTTTAAAGGATTCTTAAAACACTATTTTACATGTTGGTTCACATGAGGGTTTGCTGGGCATGGCAGAGGTTTATTCTCCCCAAGTGCACTTGTCACATTTACTCGTTTTACTTGCCCTCATTTTTTACTTTACTGCCACATAATTATAACTCAATACTTTAAATTAAAGTATCCAGCTGACATTTTTTTTAATTTTGGTTTTGACGTACTGTAATATACATGAATACACTTAAATTAAATACCAAATAATTTTTTTCCTGATAGTTCCATCTATAAAACACATGATTTGTCCATAATTTGGTTGCATTTAATCCTCTCATAAATATATAGTACAGATCTGAGAGCAAGAGCAATGACAAACATGGCTACAGTCATGCTAATTTAGTTACTTTGAAGCAGAGTTTGAGAGGAAGAGAAAGAAAGAGGACTGTTATAAGCTGGATGAGTGGCTATTTGGCAACGAGGCATCATAATGTTTGCCAACTCTGCCAGCGGCCTGTGACAGAAGGAGTTCGTTTCACTTTCCTCAACTCCTCTTTCAGCACCCAATGGCATGGACGTGAGCAGAGAGAGATAATTACCATGCCTTCCGGCATAGAACGAGAGAAAAAGAGGTGCTGACATTTGCCTTTGACATGTTTGTAGCTGAATCTCAATAGCCCAAGCTATAAAAGTTCTAAAAGGCCAATCATTTGCTATCACTGACACAACTACTTTGTTAAATATCAAGTGACTCATAGAACTTTTACATCTCACAGTCGATGACGGGAAGTGTAGTCGGTAAATCAAGATGGCAGCTAATTCCTAGAATAACAGAGCTAAGGCATGTGAAGGTGTTGGATTTTGAAACGTTGAAGTGTTTGTGGGTGGAAAAGCCAGAAAGCAAATAATGCTAAATATCACAACACAGCAAGAGCCTAATTTTTCAACATTATGATTTCCTTTTTATGTATACATTTTAGAATGTTACATTTGACATTGATTACTTCTTGTAATAACAATTAATACACCAGACAGATAAATGTACTACCAACTAGCCAGCTAGCAAACATTACCCTGGCTATGTGTTGGGAAAATAAAAAACAATCTGGGCACCAGGAATCAAGAACAAACCGATTGCCAAGGTATGGAATCAGAGAACAGTCCAGAGGAGTTTGTGTTATATAGCTAGCTAAAGCACCAAAAAAAATCAAATGTAAGCTATGAGGATGGTCTTGAATACTGTAGATCTAATTAGCTAGGAATACAAAATCTGTATATTAATGTATAAAGTTATATCCAACAGGAAAAGTAAACCCAGATAGTAGGGTAATTTACACTAGCTAACTAATACACTTTAAAAGAAAATAACTACAATACTGATTATTTTAACTGTGATTTTCTTGGTGTGTTACAGTTAGTGTGTTAGTATGGGATTTTAGATGGTTGCAAATCAATTGATCCATTTACCAAAAAACTGGTAAGCACACACTCTGGTCCTCAGTATGTAGAAGTACACACACACACACACACACACACACACACACACACACACACACACACACACACTATATATATATATATATATATAT